>JAEMON010000005.1:10499772-10512570 GCA_030264115.1 Lygus lineolaris
TTTGCGCATGCGCAGTGGGTACCACTGATCCGATCTTGAGTTCATTCATTCTTCATTCAAGAAGAATTCATTCATTGTTGATGGAACTCGTAGGGCATTATACTGAATCTAATATTCTCATCTTTCCTCCAAATTTGAGCGCAATCGGACCATTAGGTCGCGAAAAATTGATGTTTCAAGGATTTCATGTTTACGCATGTGCAGAGGCTACCGTTGGTCGTGAATGGTAAAGAATTTCATAGGGGACCGGGACCATATGGGAGCTAACGCGCGTATTCCATGAAAATTTCATCAAAATCGGATGAAAAGTGTGGAAGTTAAATAAGTGTTGCAAGGATTTAAAGTTTTTCGCATGCGCAGTAGAAACCGCTGATCCGATTTTGATGAAACTCATAGGGCATTACCGAATCTCAGAACCTCAAATACCCTCCGAATTTAAGCGTGATCGGACCATTAGGTCACGAAAAATTGAAGTTTCGAGGATTTAACGTTTACGCAGGCTACCGTTGGATGGTAATGAATTTCATAGGGGACCATCTAGTGCCTAACCCGCGTAATCCCTGAACGTTTAATCAAAATCGGATGGGAGTTGTGGAAGTTATGCGTGTTGCAAGGATTTCCGGACACACAGACAGACAGACATACAGACAAGAAACCAAAATTGTTGAGGAAAGTCTAAAACGTAAAACTCGAGTTGAAATTTTGATTTTGGAGGCAAAAAATTGTTCACTTCCCAAACGTGAAAACAATGCTTCCGCTATCTTGGTAGACTCGGGAGCAACTTTTTCAGTGGACGACCCCCCTAAATTAAAAAAAGCAAGGATTTTTTACATTCGGATTTATTCCGTTTTATTTTATTATAGGCCCCCATTGAATAATAGCATTTCCTAGTCAAATTTAGTTTTTTCCCTACCAAATTTAGTTTTTCCCCAGTCAAATTTGATTTTTTCTCATCAAATTTTTTCTTCTTTTTCAATCAAAATTAATTCTTTCCTAATCTAATTCAGGGTTGTTCTTATCATAAGGGATTGAGACACCTAGAATTATAGGTTGAGAAAAATCTAAACTTGATTTAGAAAAAATTAAATTTGGTTCGGAGAAAATCAAATTTGACCGGAAAAAAACCAAACTTGGTTTGGAAAAAACTAAATTTTACTGGAAAATGCTTTGTTAATTTTAATCTAAGCGGGGTTTCTGAATCTCAACAAGATGAAATGATCTGGGGGGGGGGGGGGGGGGGGGGGGGGGAATGCTGTTGCTCGTTAGAAGGCACTTATTTTATTGTTGATTCGAGTTCTACCAGAAACGACTTTTAATCATCCATTCTGCTAATTAATTACTGCAACAATTCTCCCCAAACTAAAAATACATAGCTTCCTTCCCTCGATAGTGAGGAAGCAAAAGGACGTATACATGATGTTATTTAAACTCTTGGTACCTATGAAAGATCAGGATTCTAGGGTATTCGTATAACAATTTTTATCTATAAAATGTGAAACCTCAAAAATACAGAGAAATTCCGAAATATAGAAATGAATCACCTAGTTATTGTTACATGGTTAGCACATTTTTAATCCTTGGCCATAGTCCCACAGGGTGTTTTTGAAAATATATTGGGTCCTGATATCCTCTGCAAAATAATGTTCAATTTGTGCTTGTAGGCTCTTCCAGGGCCAAGACAAACAAGAATTAGTGGGTACGGACTCGTGCCGTCGTCGTATGTTCTAACAACGTTGCCATCCGTATTTTATGCCATCCCTTTAACGAGACCAGTTTTGCAAAATTCAGTGTCATCTTAGTGATTTTTTTTTTGTTCTCTTCTTCACCATCAATCCCAGGTCGTCTTAAGCTAACAAAAATCATTAATTTTTTATGTATTAGTCGGAACATACCTCCTCCAATTCAACTCAGCAGCTCGAAGCTTCGCCGCTCGTTGCCGCCTGAAAACTCTTCCAGTGGACGACCACTCTCATTTTTCTAACTGGTTGCTTACTTGAGATTACTCAATTATCATGCATGATGTGTCGTGTGTACATTCACAATCGTTGTGAAGAGGGTACTCCTCACGAACTTCTTTGAAAATCAAGCCTTTCCACCCAAGCATGAAAAAATCCACACGTATGCGCAATATAACCTAGTGATAAAAAGGATTTCAGTTGATAAAACGCTGTTTATTAGGTTGCTTCTCGACAGAAGAGGGCAACAAATAGCCGTTTACAGAAACGCCCCGCGGTGTCAGGCACAGGAAATCTCTGTCATCCCATTACAAGAGCCGTCGTGATGTTAAGCGACCACTTTGGTGGTGGTTGTTGTCAGACTCGCGTACAATCCCCCCCCCCCCCCCCCCCCCCCCCCCCTTTCGTCGTTCAACTCTACTCAGTTGCGATGGTTCTGACAAGATCCTTTTCATATGAGAAGGAGTTCTCTTCCGCATCTGTGGTGACATCTACCTAACGAACTTGTGGTGCCTCACCTTGTGAACGATGGCAGTCCAGGTGAAAGGATGTCACTCGTACTTATTTTCTTGAATGTAGGTCAATCCTCTTGTCCTAGGTCAATTCACTTGTATTTCTAACGCATCCAACAAGGTTAAAGCCTCCTGGTACGTGGGCTTTTTCATCATCATGTTTTTTCATCATTTAATAATGATTAGCAGGATATTCAAATCATTTAACCCTACATTTTAAGTTCATAGTACCTGCCTACCTCCCTACTCCTATCAAGCAGTTTATAAACAGATCAAAACTTCCAAAATTCGCCATAGGTACAATCTTAAAAGCTGGCGTTGGTCTCATTCGACGCAGAATCCTATTTCCTACAACGTTTATTTAGAGGTGTTTTTCGATTTTCTGGATAATTTCCGTGTTTTTTGCCCAAAAACACTTAAAAACAACGTCGTAAAAAGTGGTTTTTTGCGGAAAAAGTGGTCAGAATTTATTCAGGGACCCTTAATATATATGGTATATTCGTGATCAGCGTTAAATTTCCTATAAGACCTCAAAGTAAGTCCGTTACGTTTGGGACCACCCTGTATATTCAAAGATTGGGTATTTCCAGAGTTCAAAAGCAGGTAGCTTGGAACACCACCGATTCACAACATCATCTGCACTGGTCAAACAGTCTTGCATGTCCCAGAAGACAGCTGCTCCAGAAGCAACGGTGGTGAAGTTGTCATGTGTGAACGGAAAACTGAACCATTACGTGACTTTTCTGGGTTTATTAATTCATAACATCAGGTTTCTTGGCGAACTCATATTGAAGACTCATCCCTAAATTGAACAGCATGTCCTTCTTTCTGTGCATTTTGCCTGTTTCTACAGCAAAGCAACTTACTGTATTTTACTGTGGGGAAACTCCTCTCAGGCTTCGGACGTTTTCAAGCTGCAAAAGAAGGTGGGTTTTTGGGAAAGCTGGAGTGGAACCAGAGCTGTAGAGAGTTGTTGCTCCATTGCTCCATACTCGAGAGAAGATTGGCACATTTCCGAGAGTATGAGACGGTCATGCTTACCATGCCAGGGTTAGATAGTCCCTCGATTTTCTTCAGTTGGGCCCCCGATTGTTCAGACGGATTCCCTGAAGGATTCAAACCCTTCAAGTTGAGTCTGAGAAGGGCCTTGATTGATTTCGAACTTAATGACGTTCAAAGTGCAAATGATGTCACCTGCGGAGTGAATTTTTTCCTGCCCTGTTGTATTTATAGTCGTTTCCTTTTTTTAAAGTTGTACTTTTTCCCCATACTGTTATTTGTCATAAAATGTATTCAGGTCTGTTGCGATCTACTTTCCTGGTCCTATGACTTTTGTATTGCCTTATGTTTAGGACTCTACAAAGAAAAATGAATCTATTGCCTAATCCCTAATTCCTGCCTTTCTTCAAACCAGGTTCCGATCCCAATAGATGATTGTCCTTCGCACAGTGGGTTGCATGACGATATTGGTTCAGGCAATGATGCAGCATTGGGTCAGGACATCAGTGCCGTGGATCACCATCATTTGAGGTCCTGCACTTTTGTGCTATTGGTACAGATTCATTTCAGTAACCAAATTAATGTCTCGGGTGTAGTTGTAGTCTTCTCCGGAAATAGGTAGGTACCTACTCGTTTATAAGATATTTTGGTTTATTATTTTCAATGCTTAAGGAAAACCATTGGGATCGAGCAAGAGCATTGTTTTATCCCCCCTTCAAAATTCGTTGTTTTACTTCACAAGGTAGTTAGGTACGTACAATCCCAAAATCGAAAAAATATATTAAAAATCCGTCCGTCCGTCGATCGTGGCACTTTAATTAGTTACCGTTTACTAAAATCAATCAGATTTGGTATACTGGCTCAATTTATGATCTAGTTGTGCCCCGAAGCTGCTGGCTTGAAAACTGTCATTGGGTTGGTACCTACAGGTAATTCTTCCATTGATTTCATATGGATTACAATTTTTAGACCAACCGTATGCTCCCTGTAAGGAATTGAAGGTTTAACGGAAAAAATAGTAGAAACACGTGTGTGAATCGCAAATCTTTCTCGTTTGGCCATATCCCCATTCAAGAATTAGCTGTTAAAATTCAACTTTTTTTTGTGTTCACGGATTCGAGTTTCTTGTTTATTTTTATAAGCGTATTTATTTAGTTACTGAATTACGTTATGAAGGAACCTTTGAAAATGAGAGATCTATCCCCACAGAAAAATAATAAACCGTTGCCCAATGATTGGAAGCGCTTTTTTTCATATGTAGCAATGGAAACCCCATAGGAATGGTTTCCTATGTACCATGGTACATTGGAAACTTTTGTACAGTAAGTAGCAGAATATTCGAGAATGAGTATATTTATGTAATTTGTTACGAGTCTGATTACGGTACTCTTGTATCCTGGTATCATACTGCGACGGGCCATGCATCAGTAGAAATACAGAAATATAGATGCCTGGTGAATTGGGAAGCACAGACATTTTGTGGGAGTCAGTTGACGATGAGTAATTTTTATATTAACGAAACTACCTAGGTACCTACATAGTTAGTATCGGTGTAGAAATGACTCTTGGAGAGAGATAGACGAGCATCTGTTCTCATCTCTCAGTCTCTTCGGGTGAAGCCGATGGGACTCGGAAAACTTCCCGGAAAAGTGTTTTTCTTGTTGCTCCCTCCCACAGGGCTACAAGTGGAAAAGGGCACTTCAACTGAAATATGTCTGTCCCATGGAGACAGGCGACAGAAATGTGAGGAGGACCGCCTCGATATTTCATCCTTGAGATCCAGCAGTATAAATTGCACGTGGTGTTCTAACCCCTATTGGACTCAGAGTGTTGATTAAAAGTGGATGGAAAACCGAGTGGAACGGAAACACACTCGCACATTGGTCGATTGTTCTTTCAAAACGAATATCACAACAAGTTCATTCCCTTTCATAGGTTTCTCTTGTGAAGAACATTATTATTACACTATTTCTTAAAGGAGATCTAATATTCAGATATGTGGGTTTCAAGCAGGTCTGTTGTGGCTGATGTTTGTTGAATTGACTGTGCTCTGTGAAAAACAATCATCCAACTAGGTAGAACCTATCTAGAAAAATATATTTTCATCATCAGGGCCAACAAATAAAACAAAGGCACAACGTCATTATTTCAAAGTAAAGGTGTTAAACATGTCCTGTACAAGGTGCTCATCCTCAATCTTCCATCACAGTACTATAATCACTGTAACTGCCAATCACTGTACCTGCCAATCTTATCTCCTAAACCACAAAATACTCATTTGAAGACACTTGAAATACAATGAAAGGTGAAGAAGCCAGAGGAGTTGAGAGAACTCAAAGAAACGACAAGAAACCAAAAAGTCGAAGCTGTAGAACAATTTCTCGTGCAAATAAATAGGTTTAGGATCAATAGGGAGGGGTTACTATGATTTGGATCAATAGGTACCAAAAAACAACATACAAAACACATCAAAATCCAAAGTTGTAGTGAATTATAAAAAATTTAACTATACATTAAGGTATCACAGTATCCATGGCCAGATTCACACTTACCTTGTGCTGCGAAATGAAATGTAATATATCCATATAGCATTCGTCAGTATGATGCTCAAATCGCTTTGGTAAGCATAGGTGACATATCAGCAAACTTCTTTCTCATTCAACGGAGAATTTCTGCTGGGATATTGCTTCCGAGTCTGCCGAAGGTAACTGAAGCTTTGTTTTCATTTTGAGAATCGAAGAATTTTTGTCCTCCAAAATTGTTTCTACTCGCATTTTCCTGAAGAGCTTCCTGAACAAATTTGTTTCTTTATGTGTCTGTAGGTCTGTCTGTTCGCATTTCCTTGTTACATCCATATCAGAGTTTTCATCCGATTTTGTTGGAACTTTCAGGGTCCCACATGAATTTCATCGCGATTGAATTAACGGTACGCTCTACGCATGCGCTAACGTAAATTTTTTTTCACGATTGTGTGGACGTTTTGTCTAAACCGACAAACATCAACACGATCAAGAGTTTTGAACTCACACAGTTTTGATTCAATTGTTTTTTTTATTCCAAGTTTTCTTGCACGCGAGGAAGCTATTCCAATTTCGACTTTCAGAGCATTTTTACATGTAACAAGGCACCTTACGCTGGGACAGATTTCATATCCAAGATGAAGTTTGCACTCGTCTATACAAAATGTCAACTTAGGTGGCTTGTTTTGTCGCAATGGTAATGTTATTGGTCGTTTTGTTTTGAAAATATTGCAGTTTTTCTATCAAGTCAAGCTATGTAGTTTTTCATGGTTAAGTTCATAGTCAAGCTAATCCCGAGTCTCAAACAAGAATTCATTTTTGCCTGATTCCAAAGAAATGCTTTTTGTGAATATACAAATAGGGCAGCATGTTCCATGCTGTATTCATGAATCGCAATCCCCTCCCTTTCCAGGTCTCTTGTAGGCTTGAATCCAACCCCCCCCCCCCCCCCCCCCACCCTTCACCGCCCCTACCCAAGGACGGCTATAGATGCAAGCATTCCTCCCATAGTTTTTAACATTTACTATTTTTGAATCCGTGATTGTCCCCGAAGTTCGGTGGGTTCGCAGGTTTGTGCCAAGTAAATTAGACGTCACGTATCCTCGCGAGACCGCAACTGAATTAATTAAACCCACCCTTAGCTCTCCCATTTCATTCCCATGAGCACGGAACCCACTTTTCAAGACAAATGCGGTACTCTATCCCCTGCTCATTCCGTGCTCTGGCTCCTAATTATTATTTATATTCGTGAAAATATGGTACTGAGCTATTCAAAGTGATATCCATCCTGAGGGGTTAGGTAACCACCTATAGGATGAGGGGGATAGTTGGCAAGCAATAAGACTGTGACTTCCTCAGCTAAATTTGATGTATTTAACAATTCATAAGATTGGATACCGGTTTCGACTATATCGTCATCCTCAGTCCAGTATAAGTGAGTGGAGTAAAGCTCGACGTGGAGACTTCAAGATCACAAACTATCGACTATCAACAAGATCACAGAGTATAGTAGAAACTGGTATCCAATCTTATGTATTGTTAAATACATCAAATTTAGCAGAGGAAGTCACAGTCTTATTGCTTGCCAACTATCCCCTGATTCAAGCACCTCTGCTTCATCGGCAATATCCGCACCTATAGGATGGTTTCCACACTATTTGTGAACCAATGTACTTCTGGTCTTCTGGGCGAAAAAGTGAATTCATGTTCCCCGTTCGCACTTTATATAGAAATTAAAGAATGGGGAATTCCGGTGTGTCGTAATTTTGAATTTTCTACTTCAAATTCAGCACCCTTGAAAACCCCTCAGTTCCAATTGCCAGCTCAAATGTTCATTAGTTTGGCTGTAAAATAGGTGACACGATGACGCGTGACGTCGTCTGTTCTGATGTTAGGAGGGTGCCCACCAGGCGGGCGCGGGGTGGGTGACGTCATCTGTATCTTTTTTACGGCACTAGTTTTACTCACTTCCAATCATCGGATACCCCACGTATATCACCTCTTCCGAAAGCTCTCGCAAAAATCTTTCAGTTTAACGAAACAAATGAAATAGCCGAAACGGCCCACTATGACAGAGTTCCAACTACAGGACTCAAAGGAACGATTTTCATTTTACAAGGGTCCAACAAAATTAATCTTGAAAAACTGAACCATACCTATACAGCGGTTATGGTTTTCCGAAGTAAGTTTCAATAATTATTTTGGAATGACCAAAACATGTCTTAACCAAGGCCGTAAAACAATTTTAATTCTCAAGTAGAACGTAGATAATCACTGTTATTTATCCAGGTGTGTTTTAGGTAGAACGATATAATTCCATGCGGAATGAGAATATCCGCTGAAAGCAATATATAACACAATCATGGTAGGTACTTTTATGTTGAGTATCTCAAAACTCGTGATCTAGAATTCATGACCGTCTTTATCTATAGTTATGAAGAAAGTTTTGTTCGCGTTTTTGTGTGTTTGATGAATCAGTGCAGAAGCATAAATAAATAAATTGTGGACAGTGTAGTATAGAGTAACTCTCAGTTGATAAATGATAAAGCTAGCTTCTTCAGTCCCCAATTTTCCACGATACGCCTACCGACCTTCCCGTGACCCTTTTGTTTGTTGGGCACACAAAGGGATGGGCAAACATTTAATATTTATCTCTTAGCCTTTGTAGCCTCCACCAAGTCGAAACCACGAAACCTTCGTACGCAATCTGGTCATCCATTCCTTTCAAGCTCTGCCTGGACCGCATAACATCTGGTTTCTCATTGATACTGTTTGTAATCATGAGTATACAAAATTCCTGACCAGTGGGTTTTGAGTAATATACCGAAGGATTAGGGGTGCCGTAAGTTATTGATAAAAAACTTTAGGATCGCGTGGAGAAGGTTATTCAGAACCATCGTCAAGGTGTCTTCGATGAAATCCGTTTTCTACCGATTGCAATCCTTTCATTTTCACCTTCAGGTGGGACGAGGACAGTAAAAAGTTCATGAGTCAAACTTGTGTGGCTCATTTCTTATAAAAACTTGAATATTATCGAGAGTCCCACCTTTCTTAAGGACGATATTTGAGTCAAAAGAAGAGTATGAGTTAATATATGAATGTTGCCTACCTTGATTACATGTGAGAGTGGGAAATAGCTGATACATCTTCAACTATTATACACCCGCGCGAGCGGAAACTTGGACTCCCAACTTGCATTAAAACGACTAACATAAGCCCCATCCACTCTCGCGCTTTTAGACTTAGATTAGATTAGATCTCAATAAGCCCGGGACACGGAACAATGAAAAATCTAAAGTGGGTTGGAGGAGTTAACCTTCAACATGGAAAAAATTAAATCTCCACCTGCTCTATCACTGAGAAAAATTGGCGAACGAATATTTTAGTCCCGAAAGGAAATCCTTGGTCTTTTCTAGACTCGCTCTCAACAATGTTATGCGATTACTATTCAAGTCACGTTCTGGTTCTTTTAGTGTCTCAGATTTAATTTTTTTACCGTCATTTTACGACGGTTTAAGAGAAACAGGTTAGTATAACGGAATTAATATTGATTTATCAAGTCTTCAGAGTCAACGTAATTACCCGTCCAACACAGATTCCTTC
Source organism: Lygus lineolaris (assembly GCA_030264115.1). Taxonomy (NCBI): domain Eukaryota; kingdom Metazoa; phylum Arthropoda; class Insecta; order Hemiptera; family Miridae; genus Lygus; species Lygus lineolaris. The sequence continues at coordinate 10,509,361 of JAEMON010000005.1, forward strand.
GACTCATAAGTAGTTGAATACTGTTGGTTTGATCGGGAAATCCGTACTTCACATTATACGACTGGTACTCACGATAGTCCCCAAACGGCACTTGACTCTTTTCGTGCCTCCATACTTAGTATTTTCGTGCCTCCATATAGAGATTTGTGCAGCTCTAGAATTGAAATACAATTTTGTGCTACTTTTCTCTCTGAGTAGCTTCTTTTGTTGTTGTTATCGCTATCCATGGGTCATAGAGTTGATTACGCGTACTGGACTCCTTCAGGGAGGAGGGACTCTGGACTGTGATCTCCCTATCTATCTACTCCAGTTTAGCAACTCCCATTTTTCTGGCTCATCAATAAAGTATGAACAAAATCAATCATCAGGATCGTTGCCAAGTATTAAAAAAATTTATAATAATAACACAGAGGGAAACTAAATTGGGTTTAGTAATAATTGTTCTTACCTCCAGTATATATGTTTGGTGTATTTAGGCACACCTGTTGTCACTATCTCATATTATTATGGAGCATGGGATAGACATTAAAAAAATCTAATAAACAATATAGGAAAGCTATGAGTACGAATAATTAAATTGGACAGACGGGCGTGGATAAACGTCAAAAATGGGGCAAATAATTGAGATTGGCTTCTTTTGCTTGTGGGTTCCAGATCGAAGCAATTTCAAAATGACGAAAGTAATTGGATTAATAGAAAAAGGATGAAGGGGAATCCGTTACTTGGCATTCGGCAGCCTCATGGTTGTAATTATGAATTATGACTATTATGTTTATCTATACATTGTAAGCAAACATTGAACAATATATATAACTTTATATAAGTTAGAAGCGTTTATTTAATTAGGTACGATCTTTAGAAGCGTTTATATAATTATAATATGATTTTTCGGGTGTCGATTCATGAATCGGGTTGTGCAGAAGACTTAATTCTTGAATGTCAACGTACGTTTCAGCGAAACGCCGTCGCCCTTCTCAGCCAATAAATTTAAATGTCGTGTTACATCATCGTCTGGTGTTCGGACTGAAGGATAGAAGGTCGAGGAGGGAAAACATCTTCTCCACATTCGGAAATTTTTTGGCGTACCTGCACCTTGTTTTCCAATGATTGCGTTGTTGAGTTCGGTACAGTGAGAGTAGTTGATTTTAAAATAAACGTAATGTAAAACCGAAATAGATCTGTTAATTGTTAATATAACAATATATGGAAGTTTAACGCAATGACAATATCAGCTGATAATATGACAGTTGAAAATAATAGTACGAGAAGGGAAGCAAACGGCTTGAAACTACCGAATACTCTTTACCTGCTGTAAATGTAACTGTTGATTTCTACTATTTGTGGTGATGCTAAAGGTAAGGAGTATCAAGGAGTTTGGGGTGTACATACATAATTATATTTTGTGTTGTAATAACATTTGTCTTGTCATAAATCCCTCCGTTGTCTGTTGTATCGAAAACAAAACAACATGAGGATCTTCAAAGAATACAACACAATGGCTCTCATCCCACGAAAAGACGATGGAGAGCTAGCGCCCACCACAGGGATGGGGCTTATGTTAGCACGTAAATTACCTTCAGGGAAACAATGAGGTAACTGACAAACGGTGAAGCCGCGCAGTCGAGCTGATTTGTGAGTGTTTTATGAGGAAGGAGAAGTCAAGTAGACATTGTCACGACAGCGGGTTCTTTGACCTTCGAACAATCGACTGTTTCGTGGGTGTTGAAGAAACAGAAGCCCTGAAGATGTCGGTTGCACGAATTTTTCTTAAATTAATGTCAGCGGCTTACCGTGCTGACGGACTGTTTGGGACGTCAATTAGATGGGATGTGGTACACGATATGGGCTCAGCATTCAAATACTGGTAGATTTAAAACGATTGAAGTGTCACTAGAATAAATCTACAAATAAGGTCCCATTCCCCAACACCATCGTTCAGTTCGATGTGATAGGACATTGGAGGGGGAAAGTTTAACCAGTGTGTTCTTTCATTTCAGTTTAATTAGTTTATTTATACGTTAGACGTCATGCAGGATACTCAGGTATTCACAATTGCACATTTCACTATTATTGTGAGTGCACAACCACATTTCCATCCTCAAAACGATTATAATACAGTCCTTTCAAGGGACTAGTTGACGTTCTATGTACTAGCTAGAATTTTCGGGAAATAACCATAATGATAATATATGTAACCAATAAGATACCTAATAGTGATAATTAATTTGTAACAATAATTGTTGAAATGTAGTACAATTATTTTACTACTACAAATTACTTATTTGAGTTTTCTATAGAAATTAATTGAATGATTTTACATGATAATATGCTAGAATTCTTTCAGTGAAAAATATTTATCTTACTGTAGGTATAGTTATTTTCAAGTGTGTTTCTGTATGTTAATTTGTTTGTTTGTTACTAAACTCCTCCCAAACGGCAACTCCAATGTTGAAGGGCAAATCCCTGGTATAGGCTAGGTTATAGGAAGGTTATAGGCTATAGTTCATGTCGTACAACCCCTTCCTTCATCGTGAAATGGGTGATCCTTAGTGACGATGATATAATAGGGAATTGGCACGTGATACAAACCGCTGAAAAGAACTTTTTGTGACGATTCCAAGGATCGATACCAGAACCATTCCTGTGAGTTGAGCCGTTCAGATTTAATTCTTCGGAAAATATCGTTAAAATTTTGGATTAAAAACATCGTAATAATTTCTTACCAAAAACCTTGGTTCCCCAGTCTGCCGCATCGGTTGATGGTTATGATGACGTGTTCGAATTGTTGGGGTTGGTTTCAATCATATCCCACACAACATCGTGTAATTTTCTTCGATGGTGTGTAACTATGATGTACGCGTGCTCAAACTTTTCTAGAGTTGATTTTGGGATTCCTAAATTGGGTCAAAACTAGAACAAACAGATGTTTTGGTCAAAAATCAGTCAGTTTTGGGTCAAAATTGAGTTTTCACAAGTTGTTGGTACATATTTTTGAGTTCTATGGTTCCGTTGTCGTAACAATAACGAATCATCAGGAGAATTCATTATGTAATGTTCTCAGGTAGGTAGGCATTCATACATTTCTTGCTGCATTTATATCACCTTAATTTATTCCTTCTCAATTTCAAAGTAAACCTAGTTGATTGATAAGCGTCTAGATAAAATCACAAGTCAACTAAAACATCATTGTAGCAAACGAAAAAAAACGTC
>JAEMON010000005.1:10515969-10527464 GCA_030264115.1 Lygus lineolaris
GCGGAGTTTAGTTTTTTCCGGATCCGCCCCACTGTGCGCCGTACGGCGCCGTCCGCCGTACGCGGCACTTTCCTTAGTTACCATGGCCAAAATTAATGAAATTAGGTATACCGGCCCCATTCGGGGTCTAGTCGTGCCGCGAAGCTTGCCGTTACCGTCAGTCTTCTTTAAGGGTTAGGAAATATGGGATGCCATTTTCAAAACGCCCTAGCTCAAAAAGTTTCAAATAGGAAGGTATATTCTCTCCATCGATTTAAAATAGAACAAAGTTTTTAGCGTCGAATGAGACCATGTGGAGCGTTTTAGGACCAACCGTTCGCTCCCTGTAAGGACGTTGAAGGACGGGTTGAACGGAAAAAAAGGGCAGAAACACGAGTGTGAATCGCAATTCTTCCCGTGTGGGTAAAATCTCCGTTCAAATATCAGCTGTTCAAATGCAACGTTCTTTCGATTCCACCGAAGCAAGTTTGTTGTTTACTTGCAGAAGCTTCCTTAGTTACTGAATTTAATTAAGAATTAATGATACAAGACTCTCCATAATAATAATTACAAGAAGGTACCTGCTCATTCTCGCCAAGAGATGATTGTGAACCTCGCGGTAGGTGGGTATTTTATGTCAATAGGATCTTTGTAGATGGGGGATCTATACAGAAAATAATAAACCATTGCGTAATAATTTGCAGCGTTTTTAATTTCAAATTTTGTCTGACGCGAGGTAGCTATGTGCCATTTTCACTTGGTAGCGTTTTTTTTTTTTTTTTTAATTGGATGCCTTCTTTGGAGGGGAGAGTGAATAACAAACTAAGAAAGTTTGTTGTCACAATTCACTAGACAGGATCGTCAAACTGAAAACCCTACGCCTTCCTCCTCCCACTGGCTTGACTGACAAGGCACCCTGAAGTTGAGATAAGGAACATCCGCGTTCGCAGACTCCAGAGTCTGTCTACATTGTTATACAGATTTTTGAAGAGTCTGGATCTGTGAGCAAAGCGGCGAGCAAACGGGCTTCGGAGACGAAAAGGTTGCTGGTGGGGGGACAGGTGCTGAGTTTCAACCATCGGGAAGGGGAGACCCTTCCAACCACCTTCGCCGTCCAGGTAGTTCTCGTCGGCCGTTGAGAGTGTTTATGTGCGTCCTATCAGTGCATGTGGGTGTGATTCTGTGCTTGTGCCATTCAAAGGATTCGTCCCGGATTTTTCACGGATTATTCACTCACGCCTACAACACTGGGTGAGAGATTTGTTCTCTTTAACTACGATCAATCATAGTAGTAAGACACCCGATTACCAACTTCTCCACAACAAGATCTTTTCCCGCCTCTAAGAAGAACCAATCCCATCCAACTACTTATCTTGACTCTCCTTTCTGCATACCCTCCAGCTTGGATGCTGGTAACATCTGCGCGTTTCACCACCCACAACATTCTCTTAAATTATCATAGTCTAGTGTGCATCTGTTTATTTGTAGGTACATATTTTCCTTTTAAATCTCTTACCCATAGTTAATTGTCAAGTGTGTTTCTGTTCGTTTGTTTTTACATTATTCTCCGTCTAAACTATTGAACCGAATTTGATTCGGTTTCTGCAAAACGATGGCAATGCTCCTATAGCAACGTAGATACGTAGGTTATATCAGAATAGTATCCTCACCCGGGGATAATATCCCGGGAACATTCTCACCCAGAATACGACACACGCCACACACGGGTAAATAAAAACGTCCGTCTCCAGGGATCAGGTGCTCCATAATTATTTTTGTATCACCTGGTGAAGTTTCTAGAGTATGGAGAAGCTCCTAAAACTGTCCCCTCTATAGTAGGTACTTATCCCGCTAGGACCCTAATTGATCTACTTACAATCTCCTGTTTTGATTATGTTGAACACGGCACTTATTGAAAGCACACAAACCGAACGATGACCGTGTATCGTTGCGTAAGCAAACAACGCTCTGAATGTTTGTAGGCATGTAGGTAGTCAGCTGGTTAATTTATTGATCGATAGTTGCCTAGCAGCCGTTGCTCGCGCCTTCTTCCCAACATCATGATTGATGAACATCACTTTTGAGACACGTAGGTAGGTACCTATATAGTATTGTCAGGTGGTAGTAATAAAAAGTTGGTAAGTACATACCAACCTACCATTAAGACACTCCTTAAAAAAATTCATTCGAACAAGATTCCACAACACTTTTCAGAACCGAAATGATCATTTCGGTCTGCTGCTCATCAGCTGGTCTGCTTTGATGTTATCGTCCTCATAACATGAACATGAAATTGTTGTTTGGAGAAAAATAGTCGGCTGCATGGTTATTGTTTTATTTGCCAACGGAATTCAGTCAGAGAATCATGTCGGTTTGATGATCAAAGTTTTTGTTCACTGCTGGACCCATCTTCAGGACAAGAAGTGCCTGGTGGCGTTGTCAAAAAAATTCATAATTCCGGAAAAATCCATGCTTGTGAAGCCATTCTAGTAGAAATTGTTCAGAAAGGTCGCGGAGCATTGATAGACTTGCTTGACGGTAGAAATGAAGCACTGAACAGATACTGAACAAAAGTCAAGAGGGGTTCCGGAAATCATGACAAGTAGCAGTGGTTACATAACAACATAATCACAAATCAGTGCAAAAGATTTAAATACGTTTGACGTAACAATTCACGTTTGGAGCAGTAGATGGTAAAGAAATTCATTAGGAGACCGTCTATTGGATAACCCGCTCAACCCCAGAAAATGTCATCAAAATCGGTCTAGTACTGTTTCGAAGTTTCAACGGTGACAACAAATTTAAAGTTTGCGCAAACGAATTTGCTGTTGCTGATCCAATTGCGATGAAATTAGTAGCAATCGTCTAGAAGGCTACCCTCAACTACCCTCCAATTCTGAGTCACGTGGGGCTGAAAATAGCAATTGTACATTTTGTGTGGACAAATGCCTAAATGCTCATGTGGGCCTTATTTGCAACCGTTTGCGCATTAAAATCAATGTTTACAGCCCACCTACACATTACCTGCCGGGCTACGTCACTCAAGTGGACGCAAAAACAAAAAATGCTGAAACGTAGGTAGGTAAGTATTCACCAACGGGGTCAATCTCGCAACACGAGTAGTAAGGTGCCGTATATAATCATATCTCTCGCTGAACTATTGGTAACCAGATGGTTTTTTCCAGATCAAAGTGAACATCCTAGGTAGCCGGGACCTTCTCCAAGATGTTCTGGATTATCTGATATATACGTTGATAGCAGAGGGGGTTAGGCAAGGTAGGCATTGCCTAGCTAACCCTGTATTCCAAGCTAATTTTTTCAAGACGTGGAATCAGAAGAGAGAATATCTTTGGATTGCGATATTATTATTTATTTATTCCATTGAGAACTCCTGTTGTTTTAGAACTCATATTACGTTCATTTAAGGGTCACCAATACAAGTGAGAGTGGGTAGCATACATAGACTGAGCTGTTTAATTAGAGAAACTTCATTGTTTTATTGGATCGGAACAGTCGTACATGTACCCAGCAGCTGGTTGGAAAAAAGTTCATATGAATATAATAATGATTGATACTTAGGTATAAATAATGGTTGACAAGATTTATTGTGAATACTGAAGGCAGACGAGTCAAATCATTTTCTGTTCAAAAATATATATCTAATTCATGAAGTATATAGGTACCTAATATTATGAAAAATTAAAAAAATAAATAAATAGGTATAGGTAGCAGAATTATAAATTGTTGCCTACCGATAGACAATCAAAGACTACTACTGGCAGATATCGTCACCACCGCCTACCACGTCTATGAATTTCAAAGTATTTTTTTGTGTGCCTTCTGTTGTTATTACAAATTGAGTTACCAAGTGTCAACTATAATTGAGGACAGTGTCTACTTTACCCTCTCCCTCCAAGTACCCCTCATATCTGGAATTACGGCACTAACGAAGATCAATCATGACAATCAAATCAAACTATCATGGAAAATTGGTGGCTTCCGGAAACTCTGTCTTATGACAGCTTTCTACATATCGGAACAAGAATTCGCATGTTTGATTTAATAAAACTGATGAGTGATTTTAAACTAGCTCCCGATCGGGACCGATCTCTTCTCACGGGTAATCCAGGGGGGGGGGGGGGGGGGGGGGGGGGGGGGCTATTCCCGAAAATAGACAGTGGAAAGAGATAATCTTCTTCGAAATGTCTCGGGAGGAGATAGTGTTTTAGCAGGAGATAGTCTCTAGTAAACTTTTCACGAGATGTCACTTTTACAGAATCGGTGTTTGACCTTGGGAAAAAGACCTACTTACCCACATCACCTTCCAAGGGTATGGTAGGTACATAAGTATCCATCATAACGCAACCACATTAACATTCGTTATGTAGTTATAATTAGTGGTATAGGTTGGTACCTACAAATGTACATACTTTCGTTATTTATTACGACTCGTTGTTTAGGTACAACTTCACCCACATTTACAAGCGGGTTCGGTAGGTATTGTTACACGTATATTAGGTAGGTAGGTAAGTAGGTGCCTTCCTCCATTGGTTAATTACTTATATGTATTATTATTATTAGGTACCTACCTACATACAAACTGCACATAATAAGAGGGTAACAATTGTTTACAATTAACCTACCTACAGGGAGATAGATTGCCTACCTACTTATTGCCATACCAAATATAAGAAATTATAGTTTTATTACGTACGTTGGGTAGGTATATGTTTGTGTAGGTACCCATAATAGAGGTAGGTACGCTAGTTAACTATTCATTGCGTCACGTTCGTCAGCTTTTCCACGAACACGGACGGTTTGGTAGGTAGGTGGTACTTTACCCACTTACCTACTAATTTGAAGTGTAGCTATTATTCATTGCCATTCTAAAGTCAAGAAGTTGTAATTACAACACGGACGTTAGGCATGTATACTCAAAATGGAGGTGATAGGTACCTATTCAATAACGTTACAAGGACGAAACGTAAGTTACCAAGGGGTTGGCATCTACCCATACTTAGATATTATATAAGTAACTTAAGTTAATATATTCCAAATATCCTATAAACTTACCTTGATTTGATGAAACGTAAGTAGACGATAACAACTCAAAAATCAAATGCACGATTCAAAGTCACCATCAAAAGATCACAACACAAACGAATTAATCTAAAAATCGACTATCTCCTTCCGAGAAGCCACCTATTAGGTGTCTCGCAGAAAAGAGATGGAAAACGCTAAGATCGCCGGCAATAATCTCTTTCAGAAGTTACAGAATCGCTCTTCTATGGATGCTATAAGAATCTCTTCTGCCAATAGAGATAGTCACCGCCTGGAGACTCTCTTTTTAGGCTTCGGGAATAGGCCCCCAGGTTCGAATTGCAGTATCCAGCCTCACAACATTATTATGGGCTCTCTCTCCTATAATATCCCTCAGTTGTTGTACCCCACTTCCTCCGTAATCGCCCCATCGCAAACTCAACCTCTCTAGTCTCTTCAGTCGGTCACGCGTTCCGCTGTTGGTTTGTTTCTATTGTGTTCTTCTTCTGACCATCGCATTCATAGGCCAAATGTTCAAACTGTACTTTTTTTTTACTGTAAAGACCTGGGAAAACCTGATTTCACAATATTGGGAAACACCGAAATTTCACAAGTACGTATGAGTTTACGATCTTAACGTAATTAGGTATTAGGTAGGTATGTACTTTCTTTTTCTTTTAGTAATGCATGCATTTTAGGGGACCATCATAATTATAATTCCAAGGTTTATCGATTTGACCTGCAAATTTCAAGTCTACGATTAATGAGCTTTGCTCCACATTGAGAAGCGTTATTTTTTGTTATTACTCGCCTCCATGCAATTCTCCTGTTCAAAAAGCTTTGGAACGAAGAAAGCTAACATTAGAAATTCTGATTTTGGGGAGAATGGTTTTTTTTCTTATTTCTTGCACGAATGGACTCTTGGTCTCAAGGTTCTGGTTATCAACGGCTTTGATAGTATTATCCCTCTCTGGGTTATGGTGGCGTTATCTTCAGCGTATTGAGCTATGAAGGCGGGAGATCTACTGGGTATGTAGTTTATAGGCATCAACAATATAAATGGACACGAAATCGGAATGCTGATGGTATTGCACTCTTTTCAAATCCATGCTGGTGAACATGGTACGATGCAAATCACTCGCGATGAAGTTTTGGGAATCCATTTCAATAAAACGCTAAATTTCAAAGCTAAATCGAATTCGACGGATTGGTCATCACCAGTAACAAACAAGAACGAAAAAGACAATAGAAATAGACAATGCTTCCATTGACTCCAGTTTCTTGTTACATTGGTTAACATGGAATAAAATTATATTATTATACTTAGCTTCTGGTCCTTCCAAATAATCATTCAGTCTGTCAGCAATATTAGTCTTACAAATATCTTGGGAAACACGGGTAGAAATGTAATGTATATACTATTTATCTTTCAGTGGTATGGAATATACAGGGGACTATGCAATCCTCTCTGAAAACAATATCTTTCTGGTTAACGACCACCACGGGTATTGGTACCTATCATTTGTATGGGATGACAGGATAATGAGCGTGCAAAATTACCCTGCTGGGAGGCTGTTCGGTTTCATTAATTAAAAGTTCAGGTTTCGAATTATAAGCTTTGCGCTCCGGCTAACCGCGTGGAAGGTTCCGATTTCACCGGCTCGCGATTTCATCACAGGTTCATTTGTCATCGCAGGTGTCACGCGGTAAAGGATAAAAGGAAAAGGTTGTATAATTTCGTCAATACTAGTGAGGGGTTAGTAAAACAGCATAGAAAACATAGAAGTTGTCTGAAGCTTAAGCAATAATTTCACTCCCGAATGAAATAAAATGAACTAAAACCATGAATTTACCCAAGTGGACTGTGTTGATTCTATTTTATGTTTGTTTGTGTTTTAATTTCCATCACCCAAAGGATATAATATATGTATGTACTGAAAAAATAGGCTCTGCAGGCATAAATAAATTGATTATGATACTGTTTTTCCTCGTGAGAGAGAAATTGGTGGGGTGGTACTGGAGGGGTGTTGAACAGTTTTACCGAATTTTCGAAGGAAATGGAGCTATTGCAATTGCTTCGAAATTTCATTAATGCAAATGTTTGAACATTTTGTTCATGGAAATCCGTTTCAGATTATTCTGAAACGATTCCTGAAATTATAAACTTTTTCATACGTATATTTTGTTGTTGAAAAGTTAGAGTAAAAAAAGCTAATAAACGAGTTTTTTTGAGGTTTTTCGTGTAAATTACCAGCTTGAGCATATTATGGTATATTCGGAATCAGCGTGAAATATCCTATAAGAATCACTCACCTTTCTCGGTTAATATTATTCTTAGGAAATTCGCTCATCAACTCATGCTGAATGAATGGAACGTTTCCAAACTTTCCTCAGCTTTCCAATTTTGTTTCTGTTTCTGTCATTTCTCTTCTTTTCCAAATGTCGAAGGCAATGTTTCTACTACCCTAACACTATCTACTCTCTAATAGCTGACGGCTCTTTAGAATCGAATCACAAAAAGGATGCCTCGAAACAGATTTGAAACTGATCAATTACCTATTAACGGAGAAAATTTTGAAAAACTAGTCAAGGCAAAAATGATTATGGGAAGGGTCGTAGTGGCGGTTCTTCCTTTTTTCAACGTATTAGCCCCAAATAGTAATAAAATTATAGTATGAGTTACTATAAACTCTTTGATAGCCGACGTTTTGGGCCGATGACGGTACCCCCTTATTAGCTCAGTATGTGTTTTACCTGCAATCTTGCTTTTGACACGTTCCTCTCGTTTGATGCTTAGCACCAGCCCGTACAGGAAGACTTCGAAGGATTCCTTGAAAACGGATTACATACTTTCAAAGAAATCCTGCCGTAGACAACCGACCCTTTTGTGGCAAACGACACAAAGCCAAGCCTCCCAAGGCTCTACTCAAAATCAGGCCTACGAACCTCCCGTTCTGTGTGGCACTTTCCAGAAGAAGATTGAGGCCCCTTCGAGTCAAAGCAGGAGAGTAATCTAATCGATGGACGCACGTGATCCTCCCCTTATCTTTTCTTCCCTTTGTTGTTGCGTCTGGTCGGATCAATAGTTGAAGGGAAAAGGGCGGTAGGAATAACCGTCATAACGTGGTTTTTCCCCTCCCCTTACCTTTTGCCCGTATAATAAGGTACCTTCAACTTTTTTTGTTAGAGGTCTGCCGTTATTTGGGAAAATATCCATCTCGCCATTGTCAGTTGGGGAATGACAACTTTTCTCCTCTTCAGTCCCCAAAACATCTTGTGATAAGAGTAGTGGATAACAAGGTTTTCTCCTCTTGCTTCCTCATTACTAGAGGCTATTATCTAATTATATAATAGGCTATAATGTGTCAGAAATATATACAACTATAAGTCAGAGGTGGAGAATACGAGTATATGCCTTGAATAGGTATATTTCAGTTTGAAAGATTTTAAATAATAAAAACCACCTGTTGCGAGGCATTTTACCGTTGTGCTTGAAACTACGGAACATAATGATTGGACTCTGAATGTTTCGTGATTGGCATAGTTCGTCGAGAATTCACCAATTATTATACCTAGGTGTTCACTTTTCAGTTACTTTACTGATGGATAACTTGACATCATCATCATTTTTGGTATCTCCAAAATTTTACGTATGACAGAACCCGAAGCAGAAACATACTCTACCTATCCAGGTATCCTAAGATTGCTAATAAACTGAAATTAAATTTAACCACTCCCAACTGAACGTACGTTCCTACGTACGAGCATGAAGCACTTTGAATTATTTACGAGTACTTCGAACTTGATAGAAATCGTGGTCATCGACTAAATAATGGAAATGTATTGACGAATGACCTTTTACTCTACCTCTGTGACAGTTCCCTGACTCGAGCAGATGTCGTTTCATAATGCGGTTTATATATCGCAGTTCATATTTCACTGTGATACGAATCTGGTTGACATGCAAGGTTATATTGGGAAAAGGTAGTTATGACCAGTCCATAACACGACTCTCTCCCGCTTCATGTTCATCAAATCGATTTTTGTTCAACAATATCGACCATTTACGAATTCCAACCTTTCGATTGCTTAGTGAGGGTATACCTGCACTCTCCAGACTTTGGGGCTGTTCAAATTTATCATTGTTGTTTATTTTACTTTTTGACTAGTTTCATCATTCCTTGACAGTTCAGTACACGCTTATAAGTAATTTTAAGTAAAATATTTCACTTTAGAATTTCCATTCATGACAGACTACATCGGATGAAAACTAAATTCCATTAAATTTATTTCTTTACCCTTATTCAAAATCTCGAAAATTAGTACTTTTTTAAATTATGAATTGTTGAATAAACTTTGAAGTTTATTCTCCTCCCCGTTTCTCAATCCCAGTTTGTTTCACACAAAAATATGAGAGTACGATATATATATTTTTTTTTCAAGTGATAAACTTCAAAGTTATAAACATCTTTGCAAGATGTATGAACTCCTTGATCAAAAACATCAGGTTAAATACATTACCTACCTATATTATCCTATATTTTATGGTATGATCACGACTAATTAATTTTTTATTTTCACAGGTAAGTAAGCGGATTATTTCGTTCTGACGTAGAAGTCAAAATTGAGGTAATCTCAACGTATCTAATAATACCTAGGTGCCTATTAGTGATTTTATTGTGTTGGGTTGTGTACTCACTCCCTAACGGACGGGAAATCGATAATCCGATTTCACTCACCAAGCCTACTCTTTATTACCTACTCGTCATATTTGTTAGGTGAAAGCCAAAATTGTTTATTGAATTTTATGCGATAATCTTCGTTCATTGTAAAATGTATTATACGGAATAATAAGCTTTAAAAATTATGAATCCACCTCCTCAATTGATTTAAATTACTCTTTCCGAGAAAACAACTTTTGATAAAACATCACAAGGGTTTTGAAGAATTCAATTTAATCAAGATATAAATTACCCATTCTGAGAAAACAACTTTTGATGAAACATCACAAGGGTTTGGAAGAATTCAATTTAATCAAGTCAGAACGGAAGGGATTGGTTTACTAGTAGGTATTTGATTGATTTTAATTAACTCGAAAAGAATAAATGGGGAAATTAAATTAAATTTAATAGGGAAGAAAAATGTTATCAGCAAAGAGCGAAGGGAGTTGGTAAGGGTCAGGGGCGACTGAGGGACAAAAAATCAATCTTGACCCATTTTTCACCCTGAAGGGTGAACACAAATACCCTCAAATGCAGCAGTTAATTGGCTCAGTCGTAATTGGTTCATTACGGCCCACAAAGAATCACGAAGGTATTAAGTGAAAAGATCCCGATAAAGCGGGATGGAGTTTTTGTGCTCCCTTTCCCGTGTTTCTATTTCTCCACAGGGATGCGAACTGAGGATACCTAGTGAAAGAAAGAAGACACGACCGGTAGAACATAAAATGAATAAAAAAAAATGAGTCCTTCAGGAAGTGATATGAAAATTTGAGTCTTTCAGCAAGTGCAAAGAAGGTGTTTTGGGCCTGTGAATGATACATATTTATTATAATGTTTGGTAATTTCCCTGATAATCACTCATACAGTGAATTACATCTGAAATCGGCTCAAGAACGTATTTTGTGAATACCTACAACCCTGAATCAACATTCCAAATTGATACCTATTGACCGTAAAAATTAATATCCCTGAGCAAGTAATAAACCCTAATGAGATATTGGGGATACACCGAAAAACCTACCTACTGTCTAAAGTCAACTACATGATTACCGTTGTGTGTTACTTACTGCATATTTCGACAGCTAAATGATAGTGAAGTTATGGGGATGGACTATTTCGTAACACTATAAAAATATATATAAAGTTATTTTGTTACCCATACAAGTATTTATTTTTCAGAATCTTCATAATTAATTAGGTAGTGCAGTATTTGTTACAGTTTTGTAAGCCAGTATAACATAATTTATGTTATGCAAGTAAGCTAAACAGCTGCGCCTGATGGTAATGGTCAATGGATTCCTTAGGGCCGGGCTTCCGAGAAATAAGCTTATTGTCTAGCAAATATCCCATCAGTGGGTTATTGAATCAGCGTATGTGGTTTCTTATCCAATAAACTTCAGGGGACATGTCTTTTATGAAGAGTTAGTAGTTGGAATACCAGCAAAGGAAACAGTAATGTTTTCGGAAGTCTTCAGCCAATACTTCCATTCCTGTGTGGTCGTGGGCGCGATTGGCTCGGCACCGAACTTCTCGGAGGTTTCAAGAATCCATAGTTGATTCGAATTAAGTAGTATTATTTTTAATGAAAACCTTTTAGGTATAATCAAACTTATGCTCCTTCATCTTTTAATTGATGACAAGATGAAGTTAATGATCAGAACAGTATAATATTACATGACACGACATACCAAGGAAGTTCGCCCGACTCGAACCAAGCCTTGAGTTATACTAAAGAATATCAAAAAAACTTGTGTC
>JAEMON010000005.1:10536347-10555536 GCA_030264115.1 Lygus lineolaris
ACCGAACGTCGAGTGTCTTCAGCTGTCTTGAAATAATAATAATCAGCTGTAGTGTGATTATAGTGAAACTATCGATTCCCTTCGCCCACGTTTCGTGAGATGACGTCAAGGGATTAATTAATCTCGCATCGCCAGGACTGCGTTCTGCAACCCTTGAATCGCCGCCGGCCACCAGCCAGAGGTTTCAATTAGTTGGGTCGATTCCACTCGCGCTAGACTCGCTCCCAATTCGCTCTTTGATGTCGATTGTTTGGGAACCCCGCGGTGACGAGTTTTCATTTACATCTCCGAAATATTATCGTTTGAGGTTTTCGACCCGTGGGCATGTCCTTTGATCTCAGGATTTGCTGAAAAGGAAGTGTTTCGCGAGTGCAGTAGGGTGTATACAGCTGGACTTCAAAGTACCTACCGTCCAAATTTTTTACGGTCTCGGCCGATTTCTGATTATAAAACCACTGGTTTGGCTAGCATAGCTATTAGCAGGTATATTGTGGTCCAAAATCACTAATTAGTTGAGATAGAAACTACTAGGCAAGTAGGTACCAACTTAATTAGGAAGGCACCTACGTACACCGATGTTTTACGGTCAGTATTGATTCTGAAGTTGTCTAGTTATTTCCGGTTTTAGAAAACTAGTTTTATATTCTTGTCTTCTAAAACGTTGTCGGATGAATTTGGGATGCCCGAAGTGAATGTTGAGACCTACCTAATGGGCCATGGTCCACCACACGGAGGAGAAACTTGATTGGCGCTCGAAGCGGCAGAGACAGGAACAACTATGCTTACCTTCATTTTCTCCCTTTTCCCCCGTTTCTTACTCTTTTTGGTCCCACAGTTAATACAGATTCCGCCGCAAGATAGCGCCTATAATACATGTGCATGTGTAAAGTTCATTCTCCTGTGGTTGGTATACCTATACATAGTAGGGCTATCTATAACTGAAATGTGTCAACGAGATCGAGAATTTTGAACCCCACTTTATTGATGTTGATCCGTTTGCAATGAAATTGATGGAGAATCATTTTGAGGCCGAACCAACATCCTCATTATTCACCGGGACCAGTTAAATAGTTAAATAGATCGTGAGAAGCCGTTGTTTGGCGATTTTCACAAGTTCATTTTTTCAACATTTGAGGGGGAAGTTTGTTTCGACTCCCTCTCACCAAGGTCTTCCCTAATTTTGGTGTTGGGCTACCTATGCCTACCTAAAATTGGTTTGAACAAATTACTATATCATGTATTTATGTAGGTATAGTGGTGGGTACCTAATAACTTAACTAATAATATCTGACACGCGTATTTGCACAGTCGCACAGTGGAACCAAGTATAATGACCTAATTAGGTTAAAGTAAACACCACGTCTTCCTGAACTGCTGTAAATAGTCTGCATCTATCTCCATTAATTCTTCTCAAACATCTACAACTTCCTAAGTCTGATTCCAGCCTGCGGCGTGGGTACACCAGGATTCATTCCAGCCTTCTTCATGGGTCAGATTATAGGAGGTCATCAGCCGCTCTGCCTTCAGCTGTGCCTCTGTCGTGGGGGATACATGTGGAATTTTCTCTTCAATTTATTCCTCCAATTAATTTCCTTTAGAACCCCAACCATCAAACCTTCCAAGTTGTTTGTACTAGCGGCGGTATTCTTCATGGATTAGCGTACCTACCTGCCTTTACCTTATTCTTAGCCGCTTGAGTTCATGTAACTTGCACTCGGTTGATTGAATTCTGTATTTAATTATTCGAATTAAGTTACGCCTCCATACAGTGGTTTAATAATTTATTCTTAGCGGGTTCAATTAATTGATGTGACATGCACTAGAATGATCGAACGATGTATTTTAGTATTTTACATTAAATTACACCTCCATTATGTGGTTTAATAATAGAGATAGGGGGAAGGGTAACTGAAATTTGAACTCAAAATTAATTCTTTGAGTAACTATGTTGGTTTTTCTAAATCATGAAGTATGACCTAAAGGTATAGGTACTGCTCACTCTCTTGGGGGTCGTTTTTTTCACCGTTGCTATTTTTACCTAGCTGGTTTGTTACCTCGAGGAGGAGAAATGAAAGTGGGCGAAATCAAGATCTACGTGACTGTCGTAGTATTCGGTTAGATCAAAAGAAGGAGGCTCTTTTGACGAATCACCAGTGGAATTGGGAGTGTTCCGGTTGTAAGATGGAGAAGCAAGAAAGAAGAAGAAGAAGGATAAGAGAAAAAGAGGAAGGCAATAAGGGTGGAAGGGAGGCTTTTCCGAGGGAGAAGGGGGGGGGGGGGGGGGGGGGGGGGGGGGGGGCTGTGAGCTAAAAACCCAGTAGGCTTGAGAAAGAAATTCCGAAAAGACGCTGCCATGAATTGAAAGAGCGAAGTCTTTTTCGAGAAATGCCGGCAAAGATGGTACAAAATGTGGCGGAGGGGAACAAATATTTGAATCAGTCTCGTAGAGCTTTGAGTGAGACGAGTGGGATTTTCAGTTCATGAGTCGAAGGGCCATGAGATGTGATGAGGCATCTTCACTGGGGTGGGAGTCACTTGGAATAAAGCTCTCGGTAATACCTACCCTATTTCTTCGGATCGCTATATCTAGATGGGTTGGAGTTGACGTAATGAATAAAAGAAGATTTTTCAAACATAAAATTATGTAGATATATTATTCCAACTTCCCCGACAATTTGTGGAAAAGGTTGCATTGATATCCGAGGACGTACTTATCTTAGGTTGGTAGTTAATGGTTTTCGTTCAGTGACTCAACATGGCAGGTAGATACCTTGACTGGCTCTCAAAATCGACCGCAATCGCATACTTTGCATACGTCTTGGCCCAACATGCCTATAAATAGACCATATCTGGGCTTGTTTGGTAACTATAGTTGGTACAGCCTCTCTCCACCCCACGGTCGATGTATGGTAGGGTCCACCTTCTAGATTTATGTGCTGCCTATATTGCTGGATATCGACTCAACTCTCTAACGTCTAGGAGTCGCAAGTGTGCGTTATGCTTCAGGGTACGATCATAACCGTAGCGGTTTTCCTAATGGCGCCATTCTTCAAGTGAATCTACAGTTGATATCAATAAAATCCCTGATGGCACTAACAAACTTCCGACGTTACTAATAGGATGAGAAGTAGTTACGAAGGTAGAGTTTGAAGAGGAGTTTTCCCTCTCCACCTCTTCTGATTGAAAATTATAGCAGGAAATGCATATTTTATTAGGTCGATGAGACCCGGGACCATAAAGCTCCGCTCTACAGTTCCCCACCCCGCCACTTCTTCATTCTCCCGCTCAGTCAGCAGCCAGGACTTTATTGCGATCGAAGGACTCCGTCGACGGGGTGGGGAAACGGAAGATCCTTCGAGTGCCCATAAAACCCAAGTTAGCAGAGAAGTTGAGCTTCAAGTTCATTATAAAGGGACGCTTTATTTCCGACGTATCCTCCCAACTCCCAGTAATAACCTCTTTGTCTAATTCAATAGACTTATTGTCTCATTCATTTCGACCGTGAAGATGTTTTGAATACACATCGAATCTCAGTTCTCTATAAGAATAGGTAGTTACCAACCTAAATTGATTCCAGAACAGAGTCTTCAAGGCTTAAAATCAAATGCTCTAACAAAAAATGAAACAACTAATTATCAGCTCTGAAATAGAAGAAACAGGATAGGGTGAATAGTGTAGTTCAAATCAAATGAAAATGGTTTATCGTAATAATCTTCTCAGATTGACACAAATGGAGCGTGAGGCATAGTTATTTAGTTAGCTGATTATATTTTTTACGTATAAACATCGACACCCGTTGTTTACTGTGTTAATAATTAGTATCGAATATCGAATCATAAATAAATTAGAAAAAAGATTGACTATACAATAACGAAAGTAGGTAGGTGATATCTACATAATAGTTGACGTTTGTGTCAGTACAGTTAGGTTGGGAAGTTCACAGGTTTTATTTGCAGTAGCACGTTCTTTATTTCCCTTGAATTCATTCTGATCTCTTTCCCCTCGTTCGTGGGTTTGTCGGGCTAATATCGGGCCTCTCAGATTCGGCGGGATGTTTTCGTACCGACGATCGAAGGGTGGTTTAAAAAAAAAAAAACGATCGGGGCCAAGAAGAAATGGATATAATATTCTTGAACTGCGTTTTCCAGGAGATAGAACGAAAGAGAGCGGAAGGAAAGAAGAAATTTGTTGGAGAGGAGAGCCCTGATGAAGGGATGTGCCTCGAGAAATGTGATGGGAAGGCTGAGCAAATATTTGGATTCACGAACACCACGGGCCTTTTAAGAAATAGGACGACGGGGAATTGAGCTACTGGGATGAACTTGAAGGATCCGGGGTCAATCAATCGAAACCGATTCACGTTCACTGCTAGGTTTTGAGTGTTTGGAAACATTCAGTTTGTATTCGTATTGAAGCACTTTATTCAACAAGGTAGAGGCAGGGTTTAGAATGAATTGAATGAAAAATATACCTTCCTATTTGAAGTTTTCGAGGTAGGGAGTTTTGAAAATTGCATCCCCCATTTTCTACACCTTAGAGAAGACTGGCGGTAACGCCAAGCTTTGGAGCAGAACAAAGCTTCAAGTGGGGCCGGTATAGGTACCAAATTTGGTTAATTGTGGTCCATGTAACTATGCAAAGAGCCGCAGACGGACGGATTATTTTTTAATTTGATTTTCGGATTCTACGTATCTTGTATCTTGAAACGAAAAACTCCAAATTTTGAGGGGGGGGCATTTCTTTATCTTTCTCGATTCCAAAGGTTCATTACGGAAAATAATAAACCAATAGCTGGCAGAAATAAATGTTGATGACGATGGTATTTTTAAAAAACTACTTTTAGGTGTCAATTCTTGTTATTACCCTGTAACAACATCATGAATCATCGATCGTTAGTAATAATTATCGGTTTCCGAAATTATCCTATCGACGTCTTGTTTACCTTGGACTCAAATTTTGACGGACGGACCTCATTAAAAACTGGGTCATTTCGAGCTTGGAAATACCGTGAAGCCCGACTACTGATTTTACGGGTAGCGCCTTCGGCATCTTGTTGGAGGGAGATTATGTAGGATGCAAAGCACGTTCCCGAAGCCTAACAAGAATCGATCCTTGCGTTGGGGTTCGCAAGTCTTGCCTTCAGCTATAAGCGGAAGGGATCCTACCTACCTACTTAGGTACCTACCTAGTTTGTTGTCATCTTGACCTAGATGATCCCTTCGATATACTTGCATTATTTATTTTTATCAACCTGAGAACATTAAATGTTTTGAACCTGCTCTCTTTGAATTTTTCCCCTTCTACCCTTAAATTTTTGGCGAAATCGGTCAATTACGATCTAGGATACCGAGGTTTTAGGAAATTCACGTTTGCGCATGCGCTGAAGCTACTAGTGGTCCGATGGCGATGAGATTAATAAAGGACCATCAGAGGGCTAACTCACACAATCCCTGAGAATTAAATTAAATTTGGACCATAACTTTATCTGGTTTTGGCTGAGACAAGGAACTCGATCGTCGACCCGGTGAAAACCAGAAAAGTCTCAATTCGTCAGGGTTTTTGCGTTCAACCTTTGGCTTCACCACTTTTTGTACTTATTTAGAGAACTGTACTTTGTTTTAACTGTACTTTGTTTTAGAGAAACAACTTGTTGAAGGTAAAACTGGAAACTCCAAACTGACTTTTTATTGACAACGTAACTTTCGAGGTAAACAAAAATCAACTGGAAAATTAATATTAAAGTAGAAAAATAAACTGAAGAAACCGCTACAAACCCTTAAGTCATTACAGGGAACGATAAGTTGGTCCTAAAATGCTCCGCGAGGTCTGATTCGACGCTAAAAATTGTGCTCTCCTAGGAATCGATGGAAAAAATATACCTTCCTTCTTTAAGTTTTCGAGCTTGGGCGTTTTGAAAATTGAACCCCTATTCTCTACCCCTTAGAGACTGACAGTAACGCCAGATTCCAGGCACAACTAGACCCCAAATGGAGCCGGTGTACCAAATTTCACCAATTTGGTCCATGCATAGTGCCGCGGATGGTGGATTTTTTTTAATTCGTAAAACATCAAATTTTGAGGTTGGGGTTAAAACATTTGTTTTTCATACTCGATTCCAAAGGTTTATTATTGGAAATAATAAGCAAACCAAAATTGGAACGCAAGGAGATTGTATCCAGAAAATCTGTAGCAAGCACAATGCTATCAAGCATCGGTGGTTCAGTGGTAGAATGCTCGCCTGCCACGCGGGCGGCCCGGGTTCGGTTCCCGGCCGATGCAGTTTTATGTTTTACACTTCGCATATTGAAAAGGATCTGTTTCATTGATGCTGCCACGACAACGCTTTTTTTTTTTTTTTTTTTTTTTTTTTATCGCGGTGCTGTTAATAACGTCTGTCAATTTTCGGGAAATTCATGTTTGCGCATGCGGACACTACCAGTTACCGATGGCTATTAAATTAATATTTACCTAGCTGACTGTATACGGGCCCGCACAATCCCTTAAGATGTCATCAAAATCGGACCATAATTTTGTAGTTTTGCCTGGGACAAGGAATTAACCACACATCGACGGACCGACAGCAACGGAACCAAATTGATCAGACAGCTCTGAAAAGTAAAAGGCTAGTGGTCCTTCAGTAGTGAAGGATAGTTAAGTTCGGGAAAAACCCTGTTGGGCTAAATAATTCACATGCTTCATAACAAGTTGGAAAATCGTACGAAGAGAATTTTACGTAGGTACAACTTTTTGCTTCCTCACTATCAAAAGTACGTCGTACCTACTTAGCTCTGAAGGAATGCCGTAGGTATATTAGTCCAAAAATTGCAAAAAAAAAACGTTGCCTTCCCAAAAACAGGTAAATTTCAAATGCAATTTTTCTTATTGCAATTAAAAGTTTTCTGGACAAATGTTGTTCTGTGTCCGTCTCTCTCTGTCTGTGGTAAATTTCTTGTGGGCCACTTGAAAACCTTACCTTCTAAAAATATTCGTCCGATATTGATGCATTTTTCGGGCATTGTTCGCGTAAGTCCCTCATAAATCAGTGGTTCTCAACCTTTCCTCGATCATGCCCCTCTAGCGCCATGAGAATTTTTTGAGCCCCCTCTATTAGTGGGGAGTTTGGCGTTTCGTCCCCGAGACGGTGAAATCATAACGTTTCGTCCCCATGGCGGATTTACGTTAAGTCCCCTCTGTTACGATTCGTCGCCATGGACTTCTTAGTAAAGTAACGTTTCGTCCCCGCGGGAGGATGCCGTTTGACTCGTAGTGGTTTTTACACAACATACATAAATATATTAATGCTTTGTTATGTGAGCTATTAGTATCATCCATTCGACACCGTAAGGAGGTTGCTCACGTCGTCCTCCATTACCAGTGGCATGAACCACCTCGTCAAACTCGTTACCTATTTGATAAACTACAAATTAGAAACTACGAATTTCGTCAAATTGGCTAGTCAGTGGAATTGGGGGCGGATCTTGTAGGACAAGACCCGCGCAAGTTTTTAAGTAATTATTTCAGTTCTTTGGTGGCAGTGGATACACTTTTCCATCCAACACTGCTGTATTTTACCACAAAAATTATAACCCAATGCTATTTTTCAATTTTATAAATTTTACCTCGTTCACAACCCCTTGTAATAAATTATTGAATGATAGTTCTTAAACAAACTACCACAAAAAACATAAAATAATTTAAAAAAATAATAATAAAACTTTGCTATGTAATTGGGTAACACCCGAACCCCATACAATGGGGTGTGAGCATGGTTTTTTTTTCCAAATGATAGATCTTAGTGAGAGCTTTCCTGAATGGTGCAACATGACTGGCTATTAGCATACAAGGGTCTTAAACTAATGATGATGTCAACGACCCCCTCCTGCCTGGGGGGGGGCCTCTGTGCCCAAATAATTCTGACGTCACGCGCCTCTTTCCAGCTCTTTCATGGCTCAACCAGACGGTTTTCAGTTGAAAAGTGGCTCACGGGGGTTTTTGAGAGCGCTGAACTCGAATTTAAGGTCAAAAATGAGAATTTCCGATCTATGCGCACACCCCAGTGGGGGGCTCTAAAGGGAAAAAAGGGGTCCCAGATGAAACAGTCCCAAACAGAAACAGGGTCCCAAAACAGGCACTATCGTTTCAATTTGTTCGCCCTTCATGTTTTTTCTTTGGTCGCTGAACACGAATTTGAAATGAGGGTGAAAAAAAAAAAAAAACTACAGCAAAACCTTCCTCTCCTTTTAGAATCCTAAAAAGCCTGGGCTAAGCAGTTCGGAGGGGATTGCGGTTGAACGAGGGGACGAATCGCAACACACACTAATGGGCTTTCACTGGCGGGGACGAAACGTACAGGGCCTGGACGATTCACTGTTAATCATCGCCCTATAGTAGTTACAGGTATTCACCTATCGTGTGCAAATTTTGAAGTTGGATCTTTAATGATGAATCAAGGGGTCAGGGAAGTATAGCGATTCTGATTCATGTTGCCATCACGCTTTCAGTAGAAGTCAGTAACACGATACCTAGTGAAAACACTCAATTTTGGGAACATGAACTGGGAAACTCGATTGAAAAAATGGTTACCTTCGTGGAACAAGCTTCTACAGGGAAATTCATTACTGCGACATGAACCACAATAGCTAGGTATTGAATTAGCTGGTAATATCTTCTGATCCTATTTTATTATTATTATCTAATAATTTCATATAGTCTGATCCTATTTATTATTATTATTATTATTATTATCTAGGGACTAGTTTTGAGAACCCCCCCCCCCCCCCCCCCCCCCCCCCCCCCCCCCAAGGATGAGAACCACTGCCCTAGATGATCTTTCCGGAAGAGTATCATGCAGATTGTTTCACTCGAGAAAACCTTTCAAGGCCCCTTTCCCTATGGACCTTCATCTCCACCCCCACTCCATCTGATATAATACCTGAGTTACCTGCCTCAGTATCCCTTCTCATTAGCCATCATGTAATTCTTAGAAAAAGACCCTCCGTGTTCCTCAGCTTGAAATATCCAAAACCCATGTACCCGTGTAACAAATTGGTTCAAGTGCGTTGCCGGTGTTCCGAATTCGCTGTATCATACCGTACCTATATTACACCGCGCCAGAAGACATCATGAGAGGCCTCCCAGGGCGAGTATCGCATCTAAGTACCTACTGTATGTTCCATCTAGGTACTGGTGTCCATGATGAATTAATCTGCTTAATCGATTTAACATTTTAAGTAGGTATGTAACTTGTTATTTTCGTGGATATAATAGACAACGTTTTCATCATCTTCCTTCTTTATTTGGAAGCAGAACATCATATGCTGGCATTCATCATCATAATAAATCAGTAAACCACAGGTCACTTCACTATATCCCTCTGGAATACACGCAAGGGTTCATCATAAGGTGGTGGACGAATCAAATCAACCCTTCATTGTCCTCGAATTAACCTCTCTTCTCCGTCGGTCCGTTTAAATCCGGCGGACGTGCTACCGGTGGCTTTTGTATTCACTTCTAATGAAATGAATTCGGCTTCGTTAAACGCAACGACCTGCTAATTGATTGAACTGAAGCTTTCAAGAGCTCCACTGAAACATCCACCCCCGACTAGGATGCGGAGGCTCCCTGGTCATAAATTACTGCTCCATTATCGGGAATTTTATCCTCGCCTACTTTTCATTAGCTGTTCATTCAAACAAGTCCGATTTCATTACATTGTCGAGCCCTGGATTCTGACTCAATGTCGCCACTAATACTGTTATAAGTAAGTGTGCACCTATTCTATTGTGATGCTCAATTCGTGTTGCATTAAGCGTCATGCGAAAACTCAGCTTGCTTAGCTCGCTCTTCCAAAGTTGGTGCATAGATCATTGCTCGAAATCTTCCCTATGCTTTCTATTGTATTTTACGTTGTCCGTTTATTCAAAGAATGGTTGAATTCACACAAGTCCGATTTCAAAACATTGTCGAGCCCTGGATTCTCACTCATATAGTCTCCACTAATACTGTTATAATTAAGTGTGCAACTATTCTATTGTGATGCTCAATTCGTGTTGCATTAAGCGACATGCGAAAACTCAGCTTGCTTAGCTCGCTCTTCCAAAGTTGGTGCGTAGATCATTGCTCGAAATCTTCCTTCTGCTTTCTATTGTATTTCACGTTGTCCGTTTATTCAAAGAATGGTTGCGTCCTCCGGATAAAGGTTTTGTAACCCCCAAGTGCTTGGACTCATCCTGAACTGAACTAGCACTGATTCAACGTTTCCTTCCTCCCGCGCTGCCTGTGCTACGTTCGCTAACCAGATTCGCTCCTCTTTAATCCCATTCATTCGGCTAGGTACCTTCCAGAGAATGAATTTTTAATCATTCAGTCCTAATTAATTCACGTACCCATGTGAATTTCCGGAGGTGATATCCTGAGGTTACGTGAGTCCTAATAGTGAATTTAAAATAATATCTCCACCACGTTTTTGGACCTTTGGAGTTGAGCTTCACATCATAATTATCTACCTTCTATAAGAAATGGAAATTCTACTATGTAACTCTCACTTTCTCTCACTTCACTATTGCGTTGCTGTCGTTTACACTTCATGATGAACACAATATGAGTTCTAATACAATTATTTAAACCCCATCAAGAAATTGGTGTTTCTTTTTAATTTACTTTAAAACAAATATTATCCTGGGCTACAAGCTAGTCAGTGCCTACCTTGCCTGCCCTGATAAAAGCTGCCTTTGCCGTAATCTTAAAAGTGTCCATCGTGACTCGACCAGTAAGATAGCAACTGAAGATTTTTTTTTTTTTTTTTTTCAACGTACGACTTTTTATTTTAATAGGATACAAGCTGGGAACTGAGCTTCGCTCGGAATCAATCAGTTACTAACAACTGCAAGCGGAAGTCGACGCATCAACTCGTTGTTTCTCAGCAATCGCTGTCACATCCTAGTCTTAAAGCAATGAAGGCAGGCCGGGCGCCATCCTCCAGTCCCAGGCTTCTAAATTTTCTCCTTGTGGCGCATCGAAATGGCTCGGATCACGGAGAGCTGGGTTTTAACTTTCACCCATCCAAGGATGTGTGAGAAGGAGCGGGACCATTTTTCAGCTAGCTTTGCTGCCAGTCTTCTGGTGAATACCTCATATTCTTTGTGCATCACTCCTTCACAAGATATAACCAAAGGGCTGAATGACGCACGGAGATCCTCTGCTGCCCTATCGTACTTGAAATCCTTTTGTTGGGCAGCTTGATTTGCAACACAGTTCCAGTTCAGGGTGCGGTATGAGGGGGCGTCTGCATTTATAATGCGTGTGTCAAAAAACGCGACCTGCTCACTGTCCCATAAACCCTGGACGTTTATGTCTGCAATCAATGCTGGAGGATTTCCCGTTGCCTCTTTCATGACAGGTTCTACCGTCACCCCTTCCAATGCCAAGGATGAAAGAAGGGCTCAGCAGTCACGAACATGGTCAAGACCATACTTTACTAGTCCTCCATTCTTGCAATTTAGTGCATGGGTCACATCCATGATCGAGCCACATCCCTCACAGTTCTCTGGAAGCCCCTCAAGATCATGTCCATACCTCGAGGCCATGGCATCCCCGAACTGACTAGCCGATAGTTCAAATGAATCAGATGCTAGAGGCACCACGGTCAACCATTGGGATGCTCGGCCTTCCACTATCCTCTCCACTGTCCTGCATCGGCGATCTGGTAGAGCTGAAATGGCATCCAAGCTTGCTCTTTGTTCCCTCTCATTTCTGCACTTTCTGGATTCAATCATGGAATGCCGACCATGATCCAAATGTGCAATTGTATGGATACCAATGGAGTACCGTCTTTTATTGCTGTGGACACTTGATATCTTGAATCTGTTTTCTGCTGTCAGGATGGGGTTGCTCACACCAATTCCTCCTAAACGTGCTGGGAGCTCTAATAAAGTGGCCTCGATTCCTGCTACATTATACCCCATCAGTGATGGTATGAACTCTTCTCGTATAATGTTCTGTAGAGGTGCGTACTGGTCTCTACAACCTTCAACCACTCTCTGTAAAAATGCCCATTCATTCTGCATGGATTTTGTAAACGCAGAATGTGCTGCCTGAGGACTCTTTTTTGCCGCAAGCGTCAGTTCATGTATGCATTCGATCCATCGTTTCACTTTTGATTCGACATACTCCTCCTTGACTTGCTGAGTGGAGCCTATGACACCTCCTAGAAGTTGGTAAAGGAATGGGTGATGCTCAGCCCGAGATCATAAAAAATCCGGTGTGCGTCTGCTTCTTTCCCTGGCTTAACAATCAGTACACATTTGACTGGTTCAGGGAAATAACCCCATCTCGGACCATTTTCCCGTAAGCAGTCAAACCAAAGCCGGACCGACAACATGGAACCAGCGCAAGCAGCGTCATCAGCGTACCAATTCTGACGGTAGAGAGGCGACTTCGAATTGCGAATATGGGTGTAGAGTGCCTACTGCATACATCAGCATCCCCAGTGGGTCACCTTGAGTCGTACCCTCTTTACTCAGAATGGTTGACGGACTGTTCTTGAACAGGATAAGCACATCCTCGGTAGGTATTGAAAAGGAAGCGTGCACATCGCGGCCAATAGACACGACCATTCCACAGAGCCAAGGGCCGACTCATTGCATTGAAGGCATTTGCAGCATCAATCAGCAGAATACGTTCTTGGTCATCTTCTTGGAAAAGTGCATTCATCGCGTGTATGGCACCTTCAACTCCTGCACTAGTCCCGGCACATAGTTGGTCCGCTGCACAAGCTTCCTGGAGGTCTTCCACGGTGATCATGGCCATTGTCGTGGCGCAAATTCTTTGAAGGAGCTCCCCAACACCGATAGGTCGTACCCCAGGGCAATTATCTAGCGCTACTGCTCGTCTGGCTAACATGGCTCTTATCATATTCTACTCAACTATGTAACCGTGAATATGCCTGCAAAAAGGAATGTTATTTTTCCACCTCCCATATTGGTGTCTCTTAACTGTGGGTTATTTCCCTTTTTAAGAAGGTCGTCATATAAGCTCTTAGTAAATGAGTCCCAATAGTACTCTTTTCAAAAATTGTTATCTCCGTTAATCTAATCATAGTAGGTACAGAGTCTAAAATTAAAACTCTAATATGCTGTTGGGTATCTTCTGAAAAAATTGTGGTAGTATTCACGGAAGGAGAAAAAAGTCTATTTGAACTAATGGAGAAACGTCGTTGTGAGGTGAAAGGTGCCGTTCGGCTCGAGAGAAGGGGATGGTAATTTTATTTAAGGTCTGAAGGGCTGATGGTGATGGCGTGAAGGGAAAAAACACCTTTTAGGGCGACCCGAGTCTGCTGAGCTTGTTTACTCCCGCAACGCAAATATACAAGGCCTCCACTTCCTCGCGGAAGATGTCCTGAAAGATGGGTTTATTCAAAATAAGAGTTTTTTCTTTAGGATAAATCATTGGGGTATCACGTTCGAGGGCGTCAAGATATTTGATCAGATACGATTTTGAGTACGTTCTCCCAGAAGAGGTTACTGCATGGGGATTGAAATGTGGAAGCCGGTACGTAACTACGGTAGTAGGTACGTCTCTGCATACCGTGCGGTATCAAATTTTGATAGACTTATTTTTCCGCATGAATAAAATTAATGTCTGTCAACTGAGTGGGTGCTGACCTTTGTTCCTTCCTTGCACTACTACATCCGTCCGTGGGATTCAATTTCTCCTCAAGCACAATGGCTACATCATTAGTCTGAAAACAATGATATTGGTCTGATGACAAACTTTGGATATTTTTAATGCTGTTCGCGATTTTTAATGATGTGCTTCAGCACAATGGTGAAATGCATGGTATATAATTCTCATACGTATTTTCCTAGCTTTCAATTTTTTTCGTATAAAAAACTAGGCGGGTACCTAATAATTGTATACCGAAAAACACGATAATTTCAACGTCAATTTTGTATTACTTTTCAAAATCCGTCCATGTATAGTGCGCATTTCCTTCTCGATGTAAATCCCACCCAGCGTTACAATGCTGTTCGACAAAGGCTGTTGAGGGGAAGCGTCTCTCTTGGGTGATGTAACCACTTACGTTCCTTCCTATGGGAGTTGATTGTATTGTTGCCGTACCGCACGGAGATCTCGGTTCCAAGATGCGACCTTGTTATGTTAAATGGTGTGAAAGAGCCTCTTCAGCCCTTAACGACCGAATCACTGTAGGACCATGTGACACTCGCCAAGCCCTAAAACTTTATCGTTGACAACAGATTCTGTCCTCCCGAGCATCTCAATCCTTGTTAAGAGTATCGTCGTTCTAAGCCATCTACTAGTAATCAATTGAATCATTTTGAAGGGCTATGGAAGAAAATGATAACCGAATGATGAAATGAATAACTCCATAATGATTCCATAATTGGTTTCTTATCGCAGCATGGCTCCTGGAATTAGTTGCATCTAAGGACTTGATAGGTACACACTGCTCTGATATTCATGTTCTGAAAGAAGCAGCTGGTGCGTGAAATAACCTCTGCGGTTCAAGACAGTCAGCATGTCCCTAGGTGTGATTAGGTATTACTTAGACCTTTATACCTAAGTTATGTTTCTATGCTGCTCTATGGGTATTAAATCGAATAATGCTATTGGCAGGCTTGGGCTCGTGCATAAACACAATTGAAGCTTAGAAATGGCAGTCCCTCTTCCCCTCTACTCACCAACCGGGTCATTCTGATATATTGGGCTGAGTGTCCAACGACGCGGGCCCGGTCGTAAATCCATTGTTCCCAGCCGGAACAATGACGACATCGACGATCCGTTAATATGTCTTCGGCCTTTCAACCCCAATGAAGCCTTTTAGCAATCAAAACCCCAACATTTCAAGTGGAATCAGAGTATACCTAAATCAGAGGGCACTTGTTTAAATCCGATTATTGAGCAACTTTAATTAAACGGTTTCAAATTATTTATTCATAAAGATTCGGATTGATACAATCATGAATAATTGGTGTAGTATATTTCAACCGGGTGACTCTTGCACCACAATACTCTCAAAACCTCCACAATTTGATTAGTGTTGACTCAAACACTATTAAGTAATATTATACCCTAAATTATGCCATACTGCCGGTGCTGTATTGCGAATGAGTAAAGCTTTTACGTCCAATTCCTAGTTGTTAAGATTTTGATTCCTCCAACACCATCTTGAAGCTTGATTTATGGATATTCTGGGAAGCGAAATGCGAACAGAATATTTTTCCATTGTAACTTACCAAAACTCGTAACTGAAATCGCAAATTCTTATCAGTTTCATCATGAAAAGTGTGTCTGTTCCTACTTTCAAGATGTAGTAGATGGAAGTAGGTAGGTAATGAATTGTTTGACAATAATAGAATAAAAATTAGGACCTTAGTACATTGTATTTTTGATTCAAACTTGATCTCGAGTCTTTTGTCATTCGAAAACTTCTTCCAAGTTGTGTGGGCAGTTTACCATTCTCCAACATTCCCTAGACGTTCACATATGAATGGTAGGTACCAACACAGGGCTGTAATCAGGGTAGATGTTCAGCTTGCGCATGTCCTACGAGTATGTCCTCATGTGATCAGCCCTCGACCATCGTAACCCTCCAAATTTGTACGACATAGGATCAGTGGAGACTTGAGAGACCAATGGTCATGTGTTCGTAGAAATTACTTATGCACATCGTGGGCTGTGGCCAAAACTAATCTAATTTGCACTAAAATTCAAATAGGGAAATTTCCTGTGATCAGTACTCCAAATCCTCTAAATTTCACCAAAAAAACGAACTCCTTCTACTTCTACTTTCACTGTGCGAGGTTTTTTTACTCCACTCTTTATCATCCACTGTTATTGATTCTGCCGCAAGCCACCGGTGGAATTGAAGCTTTGAAATCTATTGCTAGCTACTTAGAAAACAATTACGACGGCTTGACGAGGAAGGGATATTAGGTTTCGCCTTTTCACTTTCGCTCTGGTGGGACCAGGAAGTTTGCAAGTCCTTTTGTACAGCCGCGAGATACGGTGGGATGAACGAAAGCGGCAAACAAAGTAGTCGAGAAGAGGAATTCATTAGCAGAGCCTCCTCTTCCCTGCTTCCTACTCGCGAGGAATTGCTATGGTAATTTGGTAGGCTGGACGATTAGCCTTGCAAATCACGAGGTGGCATCAGTCAAGGGAAGGTGCATGGCCCGGGCGCCAGGTGTATTTTCCACAATAGTTACAAGTGGTGGTGATGAGGGATGTCGCATTTAATCTTAACAGATCACAACGGACTTGGGTTGGGAACACGTGCATCATAGGTTGGAGAGGGGGTGAATGACTGGGGGCAAACAATATATAGCGTATCCGAAAAAGATCTTCGGCGTATTGAATGGTGATGGTTAGACGTGGAAGAAGTCATCGATGTAGTAAACACACTACGATATGCATACTCGAACAAAGGATAATGGTCATTCTCTCGTGACCGCCCCCAGCTGTTACCCTAGCACCCGATGTCACTCGATCATTGCTTGTAATTTCCTAGAGTCGCTAGATGGAAAAGATAAAACACGATTCCGCAGTAACAACAACAACAACAAAAAACCTCTGCGGGGCACTTCAGCTTATGATCCATCAACCTTAACAAGGGCTAGTCAACTCGGTGATGAAAATTAGTGAACGCCCTCCAACGTTTCACCATCATTACTTCTTTCTTGAGTTTCTCGCAGATCGTGTAACAACGTTTACAAACTACCTCCCTTTCGGAAAAAGGGTTGTTTCATATTCATCATACCACCATTAATCAATGGAACCTCGTTATGAATGCTACTCACAACGAAGGGGCATCTGATATTCATTCTGACACGAAAGGCGCTTTTTTCGAGAATGTTAGGAGCTATCCATTATTTTCTGACGCTTCTCTTTTTTTCTCACAATACCGTTTGTCAAGAATTTTGAGACCTGGTATTCCTTCGCTTTGTATAGTTTCAAGGAAGAAAACAAAGAAAACCTAGCAACGCTAAAGTAACTCGATTGTGTGACACACTATAAACAATTTTCCATGCGTGGAATCTGTAACTTTCAAGTACGGTAAATATAAAACACTCTTGATCCCTAATCGTATTTACCTACTTACCCGAATGTCGATTTGAGAGGCCGTCGATTCTTGGTGAAAAAAAACAAAAAACGATAATAGTAACCTGGGGCCTATTTATCATGTCCAGGAACTTCGACATCGTTTTCTTCGATAGTTTCGGTTTCACCTCATGGAAATCGGTGATCGAACTCTCAATTTTAAAGACCGTCCGAGCGTGATCGAAACATATAATCGTTCTTAAAAATTACAACAGGCGCAAGCAAAGTGAGCTAGAGCTTTCCATAGGAGAGCTTACCAAAATCAGAAATAATCGATGACGCGATTCTGGCTCGAAGTTAACGGATTCAGAACAACCATTTATTTCTTAGTTCAGGTAGAGCTATTTACTTTTTTGAATGCTTTATTCTGTGGAAAGTTGGCGTTTGTGGTCTTCTTCAAATTTGGAAAGGTTGTGGTCTTCTTGCAGGCTTATTCCAAGACAAGGTATCCACGAAAAATATTATCCGTTTTCTGTAGAGAATACCTACCTTCTAAACTCTTCTAACTGATTTGAGCTGAACTTGAGGATTTTTTCAAGTATTTACGATAGGTTTCGAAGTGGCTTCCGTCCTTCGGCTCTGTTGAAAAAGCCTTGAAAATCGATTTCCCCGCTCCCACCTTCCTCCAGCTCTTTTCATCCACTCGGAAGGTTTCCTTCCCCAACCCTCGTATTCCTCCCTCGTGCAACAGTTGACTCATCTCCCTCCGCCTTCTAGATCGGGGGTGCTCTCGAGCTGCTGTGGTGCGGGTCATCGAACCGCTCCCCTTTTCGTATCACCAGGTGAAGGGGGGGTCCATGTTGTTCCCTCCTGCTTCTCTTCAAAATGCTGTTTGCCCGTTAGATTTTACGGCTTTCCCCTTTCCCTTGCTCTCTTCTGGAATTCGCTGGTTGATATTTCAAGTGGAGTCCATACCATTCGCTTCATTTCATATCATAGATCGAATAACTGTGGTACTTACGGTACAGTGTGGGCGGGAAATTTAACATATGAAGAGCATTGTTACAGGTATGTCGCCTGTAGTGTAGAGGTAGGTACATAAATTAACAAAATATTGTACTGGAACGTGTTAATATTTACCAATGGGTTATGAAGAAGTTGAAATGTTCGATTTTCACACCACAATGATTCGCGATGTTTCAGAGCATCAATGCGAAGTGGAAATACTGAGCAAATCATGAAACAATGCCCAATCGAAAGCTGAAAAAATACGTGGCATGATTGATTCGTTGAAATAACCCGGGATAGTCACAGCATTTTCATAACCTAATCGAAATTAAGTACAGATAATTTTGAGTTTTTGTAAGTTGGAGATTTCGTTTTTTATCACTCCAGAATTGCGGTTAGAGGCTTCTACCCGTAGTAAAACTTCTCTAGAATCTCAGATAAGTATAAAAGAATTTGTGTTCACTCTCGTCTTTGTATTCAACATTCTGGGAGTGATTGTCACTTTTGAAAACTTTTCAGAAATTTGAATGACAAAACACTCTCTGACTTTTTTGAATTTATTTAGATGACTATGAAAAACATGGATGATAATCGAGAAAGGTTTGTATGACTCGATGTTTTTTTAGGTTATCAATAATTTCAAACGTAAATCTTGCTGGCTGACCTATATAGATCATATTTTTTGTTTTGTATGTTATTTACCTGCAGCCACTTGATAAAATTAACATAGTACCACAAACTACAGCTGAAGGTCTACTCCGATATATCCTTCTGTGATTTGATAACTATCAAATACCTAAGCCTTCAAAACCGCAAGTGGTCAAGTGGACAAGTCTTCTGGTTGGTGGGCACATGTTTGATTCAAGTGATGCCACATCTCGAAGATTCAGTTTTCATCATTGGTGGAATAATATTACCAGATCAATCTGATAAATGGATTGAATAAATAATTGATTTGAACAATGAAAAATGGATTAAATTTATTATTGATTGATTGGATTTAAGTTACGCATTGGATAATGGCTTGATTGCATAATAATAATAATGATAAAAACTGAACTAAATTATAAGCATATGTTTTCAGTAAAGTTAGTCAAACAAGCTTCTTCATATTTTAACTGCG
>JAEMON010000005.1:10561651-10576332 GCA_030264115.1 Lygus lineolaris
TGCAATTATTCAGATATCTTCGCACTGGATGTGACATATAATACCCAACACGTGAATTCGTGTGGCGCCACCCTGTGGTGCCAAAACTTAATATTCAACTTAATATTCCTGAGGGGGGTTATTTGTGCCGCGTTTATTGTTGCTTGTGGGTAGCCAAAGGATTAATGGCTGCTTACAACACCTTACTAGGCTGCGATCTGCTACCCCGACGTTTTTCTACTTTGAAGTATATATTTCCTTCTAGAAGATCATCCAGGTCATCCAGGTCATCTGATCAATGCTGCAAAGTACTCAGAGTATGCCCTGATAATATAATTTTACTGCTTAATGCTCAAACGTCTATTGTATGACTCCATTGATTTTTCATTGTTGGTTATTGGTGTTGTCTGATCAGAAATTCATACATCCCCGATTAATATAGTGGTTCTTACTAATTTCGTCGACGAGACATCCACTGTGGACAGTACAAGAGTGGAACACTCAACATTCTCACATACTTATAAGCAGCATGACGGAAGGGTTGGCCAAGGAGCGCAATAAATTTTGTATTTTCATGTTTCGCATTATTTGATAGGTATCTACATTATTTTTAGTCATTTTCCGCTGTGATAATTGAATTAGTTAAACTCATATTTTTGTCTTTTGGTCTCACTTGTGTTGTTGATCGCACTCACATCCAGAATTTCTTTTTCATCTCACAACCATTGATGTATATTTAGTTTGATAAAATTAAACGTATTTGGTAGGACGTCGGAATTTTCAGGATTTACTCATTTTGCTCTGGTTTGTGGTCGCTAGGCATTGTATTATTCCGATTATGTGTAGGAAGGTACATGGTGGAAATTGTGAACCACTTGATTTTTCTTTGAAATGTAGGTAAGTATGCGAAGTAACCATGCTGAAATATGAGGGGACGGGTGGTGGTGGATACAGAACTGAACTGATCAATAAAGCAACGTTCGACAGTTACCTTACATTCAACGCTCTGAAATTCTCAATCGTCTCATCAGGATGACCGTCTCTTCTGATCCTGTTTCGGTCTGCGCACATGGACAGGGAGCTCACTTAGCTATAATGATTCGATTGCTTATGAATGTCTTATGGATGTCACTTTGGTGATTATTGTACAGTTAGCTGAATTAGCTCAGGGTTGCCCGATTGTAGGGATTAGTTTTGAACGTTGAATTTGATCAAGGACCTTCAGGGATCAGCTCTGCCGAAGGGATCAGGGCAACCCCGAGGGCCATTCAGGGAGTCATGAGCGGAAGCTGCAGAACCTCGAATGTGATACCCAACAAGGTGACCCTCTTAGAAAATGTTTTCATATTCAAAAGGCAAAAGCAGTGTGGAGTGGAGGGTCTGAGGTTTCATAGCTCTCAATCTGCATATGAATGAAGATGGTCTCAGCGGCTAAAGACCCAACAGAGTGACGGGGGTAAGGGGTTTGGAGATATCCCCTCGATGATACTATGGTTTGTGACTCGCAAAAGGGATGTTTGTCAATCGAAGTTCTAACGATTGATGGACCAATTTGCTTCAATAAGACCTGTACCCTGGATTAGAGCTTCCTCAGAAATCCTATTTCGAATCTCGTTAACGATGAATTATGCATTTCATCCCCATTTATATTATTCCTTACCTTTTCTCGAGCTTTCAGAAAATCATGAACCTACATTATCCAGATTGTGTCATTTTACCAACATAAATATATTACGGTTCCCCATTCATGATGTAAAAAACGTCATTCATGCTGTTGTCAAGGAATTTCTAAATCACAAATGGCGAATATATAAATGTCAAAAAATATTATCTTTCCTTATCATACCGAATTTTCAAATTGATTAAATTTTCAACCTTTTTCGACTTCACGCACTTTACCTTCAACAGTTTGTAAGCGAACCCCAGCGAGTTTTATACATTGTTTTAAATAAATTATGTTAGGTAGGTACACTAAATTTTCCTTATTATGAAGCATAATGCCATTCATTGCCCACACTGTTTTCTGCTATCATCATTCATCCCACCGATAATTCGCAATATCTCAACTTTTTTTATTAAATTAATGAAAGGTATTCATTTTATAATTCACAATTTGATAAACATAAATTTACTTATAATTTACTTGTTTCGTGCTCTATCTCTTTCTCCAAGATCAAAAAATTCTATTGTTCTTCTCTGTAAGAAACTTCTTTGATAATTCTTAGCTAACTCATTTTAGTATCTACATAGAAGGCCAGTGTTGAAAGAATTTCCAAAAACCCTCTCAAGATATTTAAGTAAACGCTCGAACTCCTCCATCCTCTCTCAATATTCCATTTTCTCAGTTTCCTTTCACTTTCCTTTTCGCGATGGAACATTCAGCTATCAACAAATTTTTCTGCCCCCTCTTTAACCTCTTAACCAACTTTTTCGAACGCAATCTTGGTCGGAAGAAAAGTAATTTGATTTCGGTTTTACGCTCTGATTAACCCTTTTGTCACGGCTGAGCCTTCATTATAATCATCAAGACTCTTTCTGAACCCCTGAGGAAAGAGAAACAATCAAGGCTTTAGACGGGTTTGTTCTTCTTGAGAGGGTTTAACAAAGTAGCGACGTAATTATCTTCCCTCGGGACGAAAGAAGGGTCTACTGGCGTAATTTGGAGGCACCCAATTATTTGGTCGTTGACGGAAGCAGAAGCTCGCAATACATGCTTAGACCAGTGTTTTGTTTCATAGTGAATTTGTGTTCTAGCTGGTGGTTGCAATATTCTTTCCAATGACGTTGAATAAAATTATCAAGTGAAATGTCTAAAGGAAGGGCCTGCAGAGTGCAGCTTCGCTGCTGCAATTAGCATGACGATTCGTTGAGATTTTTCTAGTTAGCTCCCATTTGTTCATTTGACAAGTCACTCGAAACGCAGAATATCAAGTTTTTTCCTCTCATGAAAAAGTCCACTCTGAAATCTGTGATGTTACGAAACTCCTCAGCTTCATCTGAGTGTGGGCTGTGAGAAACGGATTCACATCAAATCTTCAGCCCAGCCAAAGTTTTTTGATGGCTAGGAGCGTCGCCCTTCTGAAATCTTTCTAACTACTGTTGCTCCTTAATTGAATAATATTTATATACATATTCACAATTAAAATGTTGCAAATTAACATTGTTGCAGGTTATTGTTCATGTCTTCTTCCGTCTACACGCTCTTCAACATGACTTACCTTAGATTATTCATGCAGTCTAAAGACTGTTTTACATACTATCGTATCTCTTACGAAGGAATTACGTATGTGATGGGGGAGAGGTAAACTCTCCATGGAGTTGCTGCTTTACTTTAATTTTAAGCGTTGGTGTAGAGCTTGATCTTCATCAGTCCCACCACAGTTATAATGGAATCGCAGCTAACATGTGAGTATCCAAAGAGAAAGCTACAACTTGTATTATTGGGAATGAGAAAATACCCTGCCAAGTGGAAATGGCTTCCTCGAGTCCTAGCTAATATTGTGTACGTTCAAAACTTTTGATCATATTGATGTTTCTCGGGTCAGAAAAATGTCAACACGACCGTGAACGAAACTTACGTTATCGCATGCGGAGAGCGTACCCTTGATTCAATCATTATGCAATAAATTCAAACGGGCGCTCACGGGCCCCTGCCCGCACGATCCCTGAAGATGCGAACGAAAACGGATTACAACTCAGGAAGATATGGCTATAACA
The DNA here is from genome assembly GCA_030264115.1 of Lygus lineolaris. Lineage (NCBI taxonomy): Eukaryota > Metazoa > Arthropoda > Insecta > Hemiptera > Miridae > Lygus > Lygus lineolaris. The sequence goes on from JAEMON010000005.1 coordinate 10,565,348, forward strand.
AGGAAATGCGGACAGACAGACCGACTAAATGCGAAATGCGAGTGGAAATTTCAAATTTTCAGAACAAAATTGTTTCCGATTTTCAACGTGAAAACATAGCTTCCGCTACCTTCGGTATTCTAGGAAGCAAAATGTCCACGGACGCGATGGACTTTCACGTATAATGCCTAATGAGTTTTATAACTTTGGTTTTATCCAGTAGGTACCTAAGGTACATAGTATATGTTTTCCTAATTGAAGAACGTTTAGTCAACTTACTCCGAAAAGTTCCAATGAAGGGACTTGACGATTTAAAAAAAAAAACTTGGAACGCTCTATGGAGATGGGCACGTACAGTAATGTCCGTTTTGTGAACAGGCCTATGGACGGCGTCACATTTCGCGGTAGCGTTTGCCATTTGTCACTCCCGCTGGGTTCGCAGGTAGAATTTTATTAGGTGACTAGAGGCGGCTGGAATGGAATTGCTGGAAGCTAACAGTCGTGTTTGTTTGAGAACAGAATGACCCATTTACGACCGCGGAGTTTAGTGTCGCAGGGGGAAAAGACCTGCTTTATGCTCGCAGATGATATTCATCCGTTTTCTGGGACGAAGGGAGGCGGTAATCACGGGGACCCCATTTCTCCGTGGAAAATATGTTAGTTTTAACACCACATAATTCATGGCGCTCTACCTCTCCAGGGATTTTGAGGCATTTGTAGGGAGGTAGATTTCCATTTGCCACTCCAGTAAATTCAGGGCTTTTCTCGTGCATTCAAAACCTCAACACTGATGGGTGGTCGGAAGGGACCTAAATAAATTTATTACTGAGATTATCAGGGATGATTATTCTACATCATGAGCTTTCTATTTATTAGTGATGGAATTGTTGAGGGTCGATCAATGAAAGAAGTGGGTGCCAAGTACGTTCCGGAGAATTTATTTCTCCATCTTCAGGGCCTTTAAAATCGAATAAAAATTATGACAATATTGATATTTGAACAATGTGATTGACACTTGAAGTAACCATAGAGAAGCTTGGATATTGGAATTTTGAATATAAAATATTCAAAATTCCAATATCCAAGCTTTTCTATGGTGAAAATAAAATATTCAAAATTCCAATATCCAAGCTTCTCTATGGTTACTTTAAGTGTCAATCACATTGTTCAAATATCAATGTTGTCATAATTTCTATTCGATTTTAGAGTCCCTGAAGATGGAAAAATAAATTCTCCGAAACGTTGGCACCCACTTCTTTCATTGATCGGCCTTCAACAATTCCATCACTACTTTACTCTACGATCAACATACTTAAAATTAATTTCTATTTATTATAATATAACACGATTTGAACCCGAACTGGTTTCCGAACAAGTTTTTACCTTGGTAAAAGTAACAATTACCTTTACTGAAAATGTTCAAATGAACGAATCATTGTTCAATGATAACTTTGCATAACACCGCAGTCTCTTGTATAGTTATGACAAAAACAGATATTCAGCTATAATATTATTCCGATCATTTCAAATCAGAAACACAATCCGTTAGGTATAAAGACAATAATAAATTATTATTCGAGGATACAGTGTCCCTTTTATTATTGAGTTTTGAAGTTGAGGTAATGTAATAAGCCAATTCTATGGTCTAAAGAGTGTTCCCAACAAATTGTCTGTCACACTTTCAAGACAGTACGACTGAAAACACTAAACCTCAACGTATGGCCCTGGGCTATTAACCTACTGCTAATTCATGCAAAATTACTAAGAGTACCTTGGTAATCACTAGAGCCTGGAATTTCGCATATTTGTTTTTTAGTAGGTATATCGTTGGGATTCGACGTTCCGGATAATTTCCACCCATCTACGGTTTAAAATTTCAAATTTAAATTTGTATATTTTGGAGTTTTTCGGGAAATCTGCATTTTTTCAAAAATGATATTACAAGCATTTTTTCCCAAACTTATTGAAAATGAGAAAAAAAGGCATGTTTTTTCACAAAAAGTTCCCATTTTCAAAGCGTGAGCCTATCTCAGTCGACGTAGAACGGTCATTTTCAGCGTTGAAGGCTCTTCTTTCAGAAAAAAGACACGCTCTAACACCTGAGCATCTTGAGCAGCACATGATTGTTCAATTTAATGAAGTTGATTTTAATCAGACTTATTTTGAATAAAGATGTGAATAATAAAGACTTGGGTACCTGCGCATTACCTACTTTGATTGGCTACATCTACCTTACCCATATGCCACAGATTTAATGATTTTCTGAATAATTACGGAGGATTTTCATATTTTTGAGAAATTTGGGGGTCTTTTGCATATATTTCCGCCTTCTTGTTGCATATTTGGGGCGATTTTTTTGCATATAATTCCAGGCTCTAGTAATCACGTAGTACCTGTTCGCGGGCACCGCAAGACTGTAGAAATCTCTTATACAGTATCCTATGCTAGAGATCTCTCTAGATGATTTTCCTGTTGAGGAATGGTCTTTCTTTCTTGAGTTGAATAATCGTATCTACCTATAGATAGCAGAAAACATTGACTCTAACAACGAGCCATAGAAGTCACGTCACATTGTCAACTCGATAACTGCATTTAAGCTTCGAAGGTTGTTAGTTCCGTCGTTATGTACCTACCAACTTTATGATGAAGATGATGGAGTGGCGGAATAGGTGCCCAGCCGTCTTGGACGGGGTTCCAACATTACACACGAAGCTCGTACAGCCTCTCATAATAATATCGGAAACGTGACGTCACGTAGGACCCTGAGTTTCGCTCCTATAACTGCTATGGCCTTTTACAGATAAAATATCGCTGCCTTTTCCCCTTTCCCTTCTACTCCTTTTGTGTTGTTATTGATTTGCGACGTTTCAAAACGCCCGTAAACAGAACAACAAATCAACCATTGCTACCTCGACGACGAGAACGTTTTCTCTTATCGTAGTAACACCACTCTTTCTTTATTTGAGAAAGGCTGGAAAAGGAGTCAAACGTTCTGTTATTTCCCATGGCCTCATTGATCCAACTGAAAAGGTTAATGTTCAATGGTCTAGTGTATTGCCTACCATATTATGGTCTACATTGCACAACAAACTAGAGAAACTCTCTCTCTCAAATACCAAGTGTCAAGATACAAGTTTTTAGTGTTGTATTTCTTCACGCTGTATGTACCGTATGAACCTGAAAATTACATAGTGAGCTCACCTTCTTCCTAATATCATGCGGGTAGATAAATATCCTACCTTTTTAATTCGATGTATCACCATTAAATTTATTCTCATAGTAAATTTTGCCCTTGTCCAAATTGGCTAGAATAACACTATCTAGGCACACGCGTTTAGCGTGGATTCAACAGACGTAATGAATAGCGGTGTTTCTGATCCTCGGCCTCTGGTCCGGTTCAAGGGAGACCGCTGACCGCAAAGGCCTCTGCGGGCCCCCTCAAGTCCTATTGAGTTACCAGTTACTCCAGTTACTTATCCGATTCTGTCTCGTGCGCGTAGAACCGGTCCACAGTTGGAGGGCTACAACCGCAAAGGTGGTATACGGGGATTATATTAATCTAGTTCGCCTAGACATGGTGTACAGTACCCTCCTGATGATGAAAATACCTACACACGCCAATTTGTTTGCACTTATGTGTGTTTGTGCAATCTTGAATTCACGCCTCAAATTGTGCTTATTCTGCTGCTTGAAAACTCCGTGGTTGGAGGACCACCTGGTTGAAAGGTGCCTTACGGGGAATAACTCCTTCTTGTTACCCTGCATAACATATTTTACTACCTTCCCGTATGAGGAAAAAAAGCACTGCACCGTGTGTTTGGCAATGTTGAATTACACCTCTTGCTCCAGTGACCCCATAATATAGGTATGCTGGTAATAAATTATACACTGGTCATTAGCAGTTCACTATAGTCGTTGAAGGAAGAATCAACCGTGAATTAAGAAAGAAGCGGTTGCGGAAGAATCTGCTGCTGACTCAAGGTTCCAGAAGAAAACCCAGGTCGTCGAGGAGGTTCCATCTGCGGGCTTGAACCTCCAGTTTGACAAGGTCTCAAGTGTAGGCTAGGCTCTAGTTTGACAAAGTTACAACTGTAAGCTAGGCTCTAGTTTCTTTTAGTCTACACGAATTCCCCTATACCTTAATAATTGCCTCATTGGTTTGATAGTGATAATTATACATCACTGGGGTCAACAAAGAGCTAATCGACGCATCTACCTGATCCCAGAAAATTAAATCAATTTCTCAATACATTTTTTTCGTAACTTGTGTATTACAAGGAGTTGCGGTTGTAGATAGACAGAATGACGGGCGTACGAAACCAACTCTGTTCTGGAAAGGCTAAATCGCTAAATGTGAGTGTAAATGACGATTTTGAAAGTAGAAAAAATGTTCTCGACTACTTTTGAGAGTTCAACGCTTTCCAGTTTTCGTTAGAGTGAATACGCAGAACAAAAGTATATTCCCTCAGCCGTAAGTTTCGGTTCGTTCGGGAAATGCGCTAGAAAAATGCCGTGTCGAAAAGGAGATAACCCCCACCCGGTCTTCCAACTCTCGACTCCAGGAAGCGACCTCTCTCCGTCGGCAAACAGATCATATTTCACGGCCGTCGTTCGTGCGAGGGTCGATGGCTGAGGACGTGGTGAAAAGATAGTCAACACGACTTGACTCCCATCGACCGCCTTCAGATTATCTACAGAAAACGAACATCCAAAACGCCCAAGAGGATTTGCTCTGGCGTTTCAACTTCGTCATAAGCCATTGGGCGTCGAGAAATATATTTTTATTTATTTATATTCATGAGCCCTTCAAGCTCAATGCTATAGCAGTTTATTTTTTCCATACCTGTCCAATTCAGGTTATTTTGCCTCCGTGTCAACAGAGGTAGCGGAAACCTTTTGTTCACTTCCGGCTCGTGAAAAATTCGGTGCTCCAATTCAAAATTGTCGTTTGGATATTATAAGTTTTAAACAGTTTTGGTTCGGTGTCTGTCAGTATGTACCTATCTGATGTGTCCTAGAATGGTATTTCCAGAGATTATTTGGGTATGGCGTTATAAATATGGTCCCTATGAGCAACATTTAAAATTGCTTCTATTTAGGAAGGACATACCTCACAAGGTACCTACTTATCGTAAACATATTTGGATCCTGATTACACGATACTAATGCTTCGAAAGGACGAAAAATGTCTAGATCAAGAAGGGGAATTATTGAAAGAGTCATTGAGAATTATTAACTAGTTTTTTTTTCAATAATTTTCAGAGTAAGTGAGTGCCTTCATACCCGAATCGGTAGTTTTTTCTAATCAACTTCGTTCCCTGTTTCGTTTGAGTGTCTATTTGTGGTATTAAATTCTCTCCCACCATCCAATTCGTGACTCTACCCTAGCGTTGCCGCTTCCCCCGATGGTGTACAGTGCGACTCACCCACATTTCTCCCTGATCCCTCAGGTAAACCCTTTTGATTAGTTGAGGGAAATTGGATTTCAGGAGGAAAGGACCCGCTCTTGGAGGGTCTCATTTCCACGATTCCGTGAAATACGTCGCTGAATACGGCGGGTCTCCCTGAGTTTCCCGGAGAAGCGTTTTATTCCCTTTCCCGAGTGACGATCCTCCATTATTTATAGCTGCACTTCGAATGGGACTCCCGTGTTTTTACCGATTTCTGAAGAAAAATAGTTCGACTATATAAAAATAAAATAAAAATATAGAAACGACTACTACTATCATCTTTTCCCGTTTCCCCATCCGCCAGGGCCGAGCTGATCTTTGCTACCTAGAGTCGATTTCATGATGATCAGATCTTTTCAAATCTGAGTAAGAGAGGGTGGGGATGAGTATATTTATTGGAGTATCTCTACCATCTTCAAATATCTAATTGAGATTGAATTCCAGTCATGCAGCATTTCATCCGGAACATCTCCATTCTCTTTATTTCCTCCATTCTTGAAGGAAATTTCGCCCTGATTCTGAATTAAAGGACACTTACCTACGTAAAACGGTTTTTATGGCGGTTTTTCGCAAAAACTCTTACCATTCAAAAACAAAAATTAAAATTGTTTAATTGTTATTAAAATTGTAAAATTAAATTGTTTACCACTCAAATGTAAAATTTAGTCCCCAACATTGCGCCAAAATTGTTGGCCTTCGAAATCGTATTTTCGTTTAAAAAATTATTGAAATTCTAGAATCATTTTGAATTAGTTAGACCGTTTTTCTGGTCAGAGGTCGTCTGGAGTGACAAATGCTAATATACAGATCAATCGAAAAGCAGAGCGTATTCTGTTGTCCCTCAGTAGCGAAACCCTTATTCTACTTAGCAACTGAGTACTTCTGCCGCTACAGTTGCTGATTCTTGTCCCTAACGAACTCTGTACGGCTCACCCCGCTCAAAAATCGTTCATATTGTTACCAAAGGCACCTAGTTCGTTTGATATACCTACTGAGTATTGAAACATCCACTGTGTATACCTATATCACGATCCCTCGTGGGTTTTTTTTCAATGGTGGAACATGGAACACGAAAATACGAGTACAACGTTTCAATTTAGTGGATTTTCCAAGAATCTTGTTTGTTATCAATGGGATTGTTTTAGCGAAACAAGGTATCTTAAGATGGCGGCGTTGTTTCGCTGAAACGTTCACAATAACTTTGAAAAAAAAAAAAAAAAAAAAAAACTAATTGTTCTCTTTTGACCAACCCTTGCGAATATACAACGGATGCATGTAGTTTTTATGCAGCAAGGAGAGTGAAGGGAAGAGGAACAGAGTCAGCTTAATACGAAATGGCTAATTTACTGGAGCGGGTCGATCGAGACGCTCCACTACATAACTCAGTATCACGTGCCTTCAAATGGGATTACAGTGGTTCTCAAAAGATATTTCCACCCTTACATCATTTCAGTTACTACAGTTGAAAGTTATCCGAAGTTTCTATTAGCTGATTTCACCCTCCTAATTCTATATCGCGAGTTCGTACAAGTACAAACTCTGTCAAAGTTCCATACCCAACCTGGTAATCTGATCGTCACAAAGGCTAAAACGGCCAGGCCTGCGGCAATGCCCGTGAACCAACTCATAATAATTCCAAACAGGATGGGAAAAGGGCCTTCGTATACTCGCCAATTCACCCTACCCCTCCAGCAATAAAATTTTCCGCAGGACAAATCAGATGAAGGGCCCCTCCGCACATCAACCCCCCGTCATACCCAATCCCTCAAGGGACTTTTCTCCTGGAAAAGAGGGGCATTCTGAGGGATTCAGGCCTTCACCGAGGGAAACTGTATTCCTGTTTTCAGGAGGATTACTCTGAAATTTAATTCTGATACCGATCCGACGCGTAATTGGATTAATATTGTTCCGTTGGTTGTTTCTTTGAAGGATACTTTTTCTCATCCACTCAATTTACATTCGAATTCCTCAAGAGTTCACCAGCAGACGGAACTTGAAGGCTAACGTTTTCATAATTGGGCTCTTGAAGCGCAGCTCTCATCTTGAAAATGGGAATAATTATTAATCCTATCAGCCCGCCTCAGTTCAGCTGATTTATTATACTGCCTTTCAGCATGTTGAGAACGCATATAAAAAAGTTTTAAATTTCAGGGATTGTTTTTTAATGGTCTAAAACGGATTTTACGTGAAGAAAAAGTTCAAAAATGTGCATTACAAAAATGTTGAAGCCATTGCAATAGCTGCATTTTATTCGAAAATTCGCTAGGCCCTAAAAGAAACGGTCCAAATGTCATCAAAATTGGGTGAAAATAACGCTGTCCAATTATTCATGAGCGTAATTCTAGAGCGTTCTCAACATGTTGAAAGGCAGTAAATAATAAATCAGCTGAACTGAAGCGGGCCGATGGGATTAATAAAATTATTCCGATTTTCAAGATGAAAGCCGTGCTTCAAGAGCCCAATTTTGAAAACGTCCTTCATGTTCAGTCTGCTGGTGAACTCTTGAGGAGTAAATTACTATCTTAAACATAGGGACATTATGATATATGCGGAATCAGCGTGAACTTTCCTGTACGAATCACCCACCAAATTGGTTAAAAGTATTCTTTGAAAATTCGATCATCAACTCATGCTGCATGAATGGGACTTTTACTATTACCGTGTTCTAATAAGGTATTCAGTCATGATAAAAAATTATTAAAATAAAAGTGCCATTCATGCAGCATGAGTTGATGAGCGAATGTTCAAAGAATGATTCTAACCGATTTGGTGAGTGATTCTTATAGGAAATTTCACGCTGATTCCGAATGTACCATATTATGTTCCTGTGTTGAGGATGGTAATTCACACCAAAAACCTCGAAAAACACGTTTTTTAAAGCGATTTTTGACTCTAAATTTTCATAATTTGACCCGTTGGAGTACTCCAAGAATGCTGGCCAACGAACTCATTATTGCTTTTGATATTATTGACATTTTAACATTTTTCTCGATTTTTTATCGCGATCATTGGGGCAGATATCGTCTGGAGTGACATATATAAATATATAAATAAATAGATATATAAATATGTATATATATGTTCCTATGTTGAGGATGGTAATTCACACAATAAACCTCAAAAAACACGTTTTTTTTGCCGATTTTTGTCTCTAAATTTTCGAAATTTGCCCCCTTGGAGCACTCCAAAAATTCTGGGCAACGAACTCATCCTTTCTTTTGATATTATTGACATTTTAAATTTCTCCTCGGGCTGATATTGTAAAAATTGTTAAATTTCAGGAATCGTTTTAGATTTAGAATGTTCTAAAACGGATTTCCATGAAGAAAATGTTCAAAATTTGCATTACAAAAATTTTGAAGCCATTGCAATAGCTTCATTTTCTTCGAAAATTCGCTAACAGACCGAAACGGTGACAAATTCGTTCAAAACTCTCTAAAACGCTAAATAGAGTAGGACCAACATTTTTTGTTCCCTCAATTATGAGGGTCTCTTACCTCGAAATTTTGATGCTTTTGATCTATGACTAATTAAGTAATTTTCTGTTTCAGGTAAGATATTGCGACTTGGTTCTACGAAATTGGTGAGAGTTCAACAGTAATTATCCGTATTCTGTATATTCTTCTTGAAATATAGGTGCGATACGATTCATCACATTTCCTTGTTTAGGGTCACGATTACCAGCAGATAGGTGATATGACAATAATCCTAGTTGTGAAATTGTGCATACTGACAATTTGTATTGGTATACAACAGCCGCAATGTGAATTTAGTGGAGTAAAAAGTAGAGAAATCAATATATTGTCAAGTAGTATATTACATTCATATTAGTATATCTACATTCATTCACACTGATTTGGGACGTTATCGTCTGTTACTTTCAGTCACATCTATGGTAGAATTATGCCATGTGCACAGATATCTTGTAGGTACATATTGGTATCTGTCATGTTGCTTGAAATCATCACAATATCTTTATGGAATAGATGAGTTATCTCCGAATCTATCATGTAGTATCGATTCATTGTGTAACTTGTGACGGTTGGAGTTGAATAAATTCTTGCGTTTAGAATAAAATGGCTTACCATCTGGAATAGTCTGTTCAACGGATTAAATAAACAATGGGAGCAATGTGAGCAGAAAACCGCGTTTCGATTAGTTCCGCTCCAGCATTCAAACATTTTAAAGTATTATTTTAATAACCTAGTTTACATGGATTAGATCCAAATATGGGAGATAATGAGCTTCCTCTTACTCGCAGCTCACATTTGTTAACAGTTTACAGGTAGCTCTCGCTACTTTAGGTGATTCAATGGTTTTCTCACGTAGTATGACAATGAGTGCTATATTGTAGAAACATAGATTATGCGTAAGTATGTGAACAGTCTTGTCAACTGTAATGCATTGATTTGCTTGATTGGTGTTACAGTTCCATTTGGGATATTCAACCGTTGACAAACGGCTTGAATGATGAAGGAAGTTCCGACATCCGTAATTTGACTTATGACGGAACATTGTTCATTCATATCCACATCCGTCCGGCATCGTTTACCGATGGAACCGTGTAGAATTAATTAGTTTCCTCCATAGGTTAAATTCCAATATGGGAAGTAAATTTAACGATGTCTGTCTTTGATGAGTCTATCAAGTATAGGTAGTATCTATCAAGTATAGGTAGTTGTCGTTCTGTAATGGGCACTCTCTCCGAATGAGGATCGATGGGAGAGGTCCTCTTACGCTATCAAATCACCCTCTTAGTGTCAAGTACAGGGTTGTCATAAAGATGTTTATAGCAACCAGTAGATCGGGATGCGCAACATCGTAGGCACACTACGTTGACCAGCGTTATATTCAAGACTGTATCTACATCTATACCTACCATCGCCTCATATAATTCAGGTTCCGTCGATATCCAGCACCTCCTAAGCTTTCCATCCAGAATCCATGAATACAAAATATTTTTAGATGGGTAATCGATATAGATTTATCATACAGTTCAGGTTCATCATATTCATGCAGTTCAAGGTGATCGGTTATTGCCCCACAGCCCTGGGTCGGGAGGAGTGTCTGTTGAAGACAGACCATACCTACTCTACCATACTCAGAGAAATTCTCTGTGTCAAATTAACTTCTGTTATTGAGAACGAGGATGTTTAAATGTTTTTATGTAGGTATTTAGTTCATATCTTCTTCATCTGTTAATTTTTGTTTTCGTCAGAAATTATTTTTGTTTGATAAATTTAATATCATCCTCTTGATTCCTTCATTGACAGACTTCAGAAAGGAGGAAAGCCTCGCTATTCGATTGGTCCTAGGACGATTTTTTACACATAATATAATGCAAACTCAGATGACAAGGCAATGAGGGATGCTTCAAGTGAAATGAAAGGAAAATATTATGATTTTATCGTGGAGACATCTACTCACGTTCACCACGCCATCGATGTCATGCATCCAGTTAGGTATAAAAATGCCCTCCTAATATATATATATATGTGTGGAAGATTGATGTCGTGGTTATCGACCGTTGAATAAATACTCTAAGGGTTGTTGAGG
>JAEMON010000005.1:10576477-10591374 GCA_030264115.1 Lygus lineolaris
CATCAAAATAACCGGAAGAGTATAGTGATGAAATATGGTTCATATTGTAGGATTTTTAACGCTGAATCCGAATATATTCGTCTGCCAACGTCTGCCTGGGGCTATCTGGTCAAATTTGGAGATTGACTTTAGTAAATTGGGACATCAAAATAACCGGAAGGGTATAGTGATGAAATAGGGCTCAAATTGTAGACTTTTTAACGCTGAATCCGAATATGTACGTCTGCCTGGGGCTATCTGGTCAAATTTCAAGATTGGATTTAGTAAATTGGGACATATAAATCTCTCCAACACGAATCTTCTGAGTTCACGAAGGGCTTTTTAGAACCAAAGAATTCTGCCATTTCTCGACTTCGCCACTGATCAATGGAGAATTCGATCAGTTCGTCTCTGAGTAATTTCGTCTTAGATGCTGGAAGAAATCTTTTGGAACAAGCTGACTTGCACCATCATGTACAGAAATAAGACTACTGCCCTCAGTTCGCCTTCGAGCTCTTTCCAATTGTAAGGAGAGAGAGATTTGTTCGTCGAAGATCAAATTAATGTATCCCGTTCACTATTCGTTTCTTGATTAACACTTTGTGCGTGATGATTTGAATCCAACGAAATTGTTGGTAAGATTTCTTATTATGTGCATTACACTAGGGTAAAGTCACCAGTTATCTTTAGGCTAAAAAAAAAAAACTATCATGATTCCAATTCCGTTCCATGTGTTTCGGACAACGAGCGCGGTTCTATCCTTCCCAGTCCAAGTATTGGATCACGGATTCCGGCTCCAGGATTCCGTGATCGCCGTAAAGAATGAAGAATCTAAGACTAAATAACTCAAAGACAAACTGATCGAATTCTTCATTGATCAGTGGCAAAATCGAGAAATGGCAGAATTCTTTGGTTCTAAAAAGCCTTTTGTGAACTCAGAAGATTCGGGTTGGAGAGATTTATTTGTCGAAGATCGAATGTATCTCGTTCACTTAGTGATGAAGCACAGTGCTTAACACTTTCCTTGCCATATATTTAAATATTCTGGGAATTCCAGTCATCTGAAGAATATAGAAAAATCATGAACCACGATCAATGAGAACCACATCCACTCTCTGAGGTGCCAATGTGTTTACCATCTTCTCCAAATGTCCGGCGAGAGCAGATTTATCCGATTTGTTGGCAACCATTTTGAGTTCTCGCCAAACAATTTAGTTCTTGCCAAACAATTATTTAACTCCGACGAAATGGTACGTAAGATTCCATTACAGCACCTATAATAAATTAATATTGAAGGTGATTCGGTTGACTCCTCCTTGATTCGATAGAAAACGGAGAGATAGGTACAATTCATTATATTCCGAAGCAACTTACACAAATGATCTCGTGTAATGGTTTGTTCCAATGAAATACTTATTTCTAATAAATATAGTTTATAGTTTTTCTTTATAGGAATAGGCCGGTGAGAATGAGATCTAAGAACATCCAGCCAACCATTGAGTTCGAATTTCCAGCAACATTATTTTGTACTCATTTAAATACCTACCTGCTTAAATCTAAAAATTGTCATAAAACATTTCAAATATATAATAGATACCTACTTACCTATTATGATGTGTTCTGGTTTTCATTATCATTGATGATTTCATAAGGAAGTTACTAGTAAAAGTTCCGGTCATGAAGTAGGTAAGAGATAATGAGTGAATTTCTAATAACCATTTTAACAGAGCTTATTTTGTTGAGCTATTTCTGAAATACCTATACGGAATTTTTATCTACTTGGTGGGCTATTCCATTGCCATCGAAAATGCAGACTCTAAGCGTTATTATAGTGTATTCAACAACAGCCTAGCTCATTGATTCCAATCTCGTCCAGTCAATCCCAGTCAATCTCGAAATTTGAACAGATAGCCCCATGCAGACGTTGGCAGACGTACATATTCGGATTCAGCGTTAAAAATCCTACAATTGGAGCCATATTTCATCACTGTACCCTTCCGGTTATTTTGATGTCCCAATTTAGCGAATTCAAATGCCTGTAAAATTCACCTGCCCCGGATACGTGCAGGCAGACGTCCAGTTATGGATTCTGGGGGTCGAGTAGCTTCATTTTACATATCTACCAAAACTATACCCTTCCGGTTAAAATCGACTGTCACCAGCTCTCGATCTATTTATACCTGTGAAATTTCTTGATAATATAGTTTATAATAGTTCAGTAGAACAGTCAACCATCAGTTATATATATAGGTGTGTGTGTGTGTGTGTGCGTGTGTATGTGTTTTAGGTTTATGGTCACTCACACCGCACCCTAAACACCTAGGTACATACCCATTTTAATGTTTCCGCCCTCTGCTGTACGCTGTATCATTCACTAAGTTTATCTTCATTTTTGACGTCAGATTACGTCTATCAGCCCATTAATACAGGCAGGCAGATACATTCTCCATTGAATTGCACTGCTATTTTTCTTCTCGTTTCAGTGCTACCAATTTCATCGGGAAATAGCCCAGATTTCTTCACCCCCTACCACCCTAACCACACGAAAAGTTACCGTTAGGTCGATGTGACAGATAGCAATTTAGTCTCGAAGAAAAACAATTCACTGTTTCAGGGGGAAAACACTTCTCATTATCATTCCAGACTAATTACTTTCCATCAGTTCCGTGTAACCAACACCATGATTGATACAACAGAGTGAGAGGTGATTTATAGCATGTTTTCCAAAGCCGAATTAGACCGAAGGGGAGCTATAGCTGAAACTTTCCGCGTTCGGGAACTTGTGCGTCGAGACCGGCGGAGTTTTGAGTTCGGTGGTTCCAGAGATGGGGATAAGAAAAGCCGATAATTGCAAACTGGAAACTTCGAGATATTTTGTACATATTGGTCCTAGTCAGACGCGGCGTTATAAAGAGCTATCAAAACTCGGTTTTTTCTATCGAACCTTCTACATATTTTCGGTTCACCGAGTTATTTTGATGGGTCTTATAATGGCGGTTAAGAAGCGGAGCTTAACAAGAATATTTTCCATCGTGGCTGCTCTTTCGAACAGCGAACTAAAACATTATGGGCTTATTCCCTGAACATTCTAGCATGCGATGGGATTACAGTGCTCATTACATATTTCCATAGAATTGTTTCATAGGTACGAAAACGCAGATACCTATGTATAGTACATGCATACTGAATGATGGGTAAAAGCATTGTACACGATGTAGAGACGTTTTGGGGGTCTAATGAGTGATATCTTAACTGATGATCTCTCAGGAGAAATATTATCGGGATACATTTCCAAAAAGATAACGTTTTTAACATTGTGAAAGGTGATAAGACCATCACGGTGGGGTGATCCATCGGCCCGGATGTCCTCTCTACAGAATCAGCAAATTTTCGGCTCATTTCACTTGAGGATTGCTTTGATTACCTGGGTTGGGAGGAAAGGCACGGGGATTTGAACAGCAGACCACACAGCACAGTGGCGGACTGCCTAGGTCACTCATTGGTCATACGCCACTTAACTGTCACCTACCTTGACATTAGAGGGACTGGTAAAGTGTTTCAGTGCTCAGTATTAAGATTCAAGTTCTTCCTCAACAGAACAACAAATTGAATACAAAAAAAAGCCTGCCAAGTCGGGTGTGGCACATAGTTTCCTCGTATCCACAACATGATTGTATATATACATAATACATATTATATATAATATATTACATTAAAAAATCACCAAAGGGATTATCAGTACCTGCATAATTCCTGAAAATACCATCAAAATCTGATGAAAATTGTCGAAGTTCCTTATGAGAGCTTCAAGTTTGCGCATGCGTAGTCAATACCGCTGATCCGATCTTGGCGAAACTCGTAGGGTACCATCAAACCTTCGATCTTCAACTACCCTCAAATCGGACCATTAGGTAGGTCGCAAGAAATTGATGTTTCGAGGATTTCACGTTTACGCATGCGCAGATGCTACCATTGGTCGGCTGGTGATGAATTTCATAGGGGACTTCTAGGGCCTAACCTGCGTAATCCCTGAAAATGTCATCAAAATCAGATGGAAATTGTGAAAGTTATGCATGTTGCAAGGATTTCCGGACAGACAGACAGACACGAAACCAAAATTTGTTCAGAATGGTCTAAAACGAAAAACGCGAGTTGAAATTTTGATTTTGGTGATACAATTTTTTTCACTTCTAAAAGTGAAAACAATGCTTCCGCTACCTTGGTACACTTGGAAGCAAAAAGCAACAGGTCTTTTGGAATCTTTTTGAACTGGGTACCTACCTAAAAACATCAAAATATCCTCCTCCGCAGTAACAAAGGAAAATTCGCTATTTAGGGTATTAGCGAATTTTCGAACAATATGAAGCTATTGCAATGGCTTCAATATTTTTTTAATGCAAATTTTTGAAAACTTCCTCCATAGAGAATCCGTTTAGACCATTCTAAAATAATTCCTGAAATTTAAAATTAAAAATAAAAAGTTATGTCTTATATGCCACTCCATACGATATCTGAAAGAGGAATCGAGCTTAAAATCCGAAAAAAAATAAAAATGTCAATAATATCAATAGAAAGGATGAGTTCGTCGGCCAGAATTTTGGAGCACTCCAAGGGTCCAAATTTTGAAAATTTAGAGTTATTACTCGCTAAAAACGCTTTTTTCGAGGTTTTCGTGTAAATTACCCTCTTAAACATAAGAATATATGGTATATTCAGAATCAGCGTGTAATTTCCTGTAAGAATCACCCACCAAATCGGTTAAAATGATTCTTTGAAAATTCGTTCATCAACTCATGCTGCATGAATGGGACTTGTTTTGTTTATGGTCTGATCAATTATGTGTCTCTTGAGAACAACTCATGAGCGAATCCCTCGAATGCATCATTATTGATAGTAACTACTCGTTCCACAATTCGTCGAGGCGAATCCATATCGGGCTAATCTCACCAGAAAGCGTATTTATTGGGGAGCTCGAACCAAGTCACCAAAAAATAATGAGAGGGCTGTCCAGGTGTTAGTCTGGAGATCAAATTGATGAAGTCATAAATATGTATATCCCGCACCCCTTTAACTCGCTCTATTCTCTTGAATTGGCTGGAATATTCATCAATTCCCTGAGAAAGACAGCTCCCCCTTTTGGGAGGAAAAAAGCTTCAAAGAACGACGACATTTTCATCTGGCTTCCGTGGTTGACCTGAAGTAATAAATTTAGAGGGTTCATAGGTTACGCCGTTCCTGCGTCGTGACATGTGAATATGTTAACATAATTTCTTGTAATACAGGATTTGAAATGTGAAATTCTTTGACATTTATTATTATTTTTCCATCTGATTTTGGTATGCATTTTGGATTGCTTATACATTTTGACATTTTGGGGTAATGGACAGCCGACCAGGAAAGGGTAGGGTAGGATTTGTTGCATCTGATGAAGACCAAAACACAATCAAATTGGGGATTACTTCTTATTATTTTCCGAACGGAAGCTACACTACTCGATTTCTGATGGGATAGTTAATTCAGCCCTTAAAATTATCCTCACTTCTGGACTTCTTTGCATCCTCTTCAATCTTGCTCATCCTTTCTGTTTATGAAAAAAATTCTTAAATGAAGTTGTAGCTTGCAATGCGATAGGAGGAGGTAGGCGGGAGATGCTAACAACATGCTAATTCTACATCCATTTCGTAAAGGGCTCTCTCAAGTTAGGGACCGCGGCAAAGGCTAAAAGTTGATGATAAAAATCAAAAAGTCTGGCTCTTTTTGTGATGGTAAATTGCGAGACCTGATTTGCAAATCGTAGGGGAGTCTTTTCTACCCTGTTGTCACAAAACGAAAGGCCAACCTCCAATCACTCGTGCATTCTGGAATTTCTTATTAAATGTTTGATGTCTTCGCCGGTTTTATTCATGAAGGTACATGCTGCTCTTGGATGGACGTCTCACCTATAACCTCGATATAGAAAAAAGAGTGATCCTTTATTTCGTATGATTTTGGTTCGAATGATTTCTGGGGAACGTTTACGAATTAAATGTATTAACTGATAATATAATTTTGCCTCAATTGGTCGTGATGAGATCAAACTGGAATGTTCCTAGAAAGGCAATGGATAGCAATCAGAACACCTCACGTGAAATGAACTTAACATGCTAAAGTTTGTAGGAAATCTATCAGCCGAAGTACTAAAAAATAGTAACACGGCCCATCATGACTTCAATGGAGGGGTTTTCGGCGCTTTGGCTTTATCACTGAATGGGTTTTTGTCACTGAGAAAGTCTGATCTTCGTATCCCTTTCCAAACCTACATCTTTCGGGCTGGGCTTATGTTGCTTCCGAGTCTATCAAGGTAGCGGAAGCACTGTTTTCACTTTTGGGATGTGAACAATTTTTTATCTCCAAAATCAAAATTTCAACTCGCTTTTTTATGTTTTAGACCTTCGTGAACAATTTTGGTTTCGTGTCTGTCTGCCGGGAATCTTTGCAACACGTATAACTTCAACATTTTTCATCCGATTTTGATGAAATTTTCAGGGATTACGCAGGTTAGGCCTTCAGAAGGTCCCCTTTGAAATTCATTACCGGCCGCCCAACGGTAGCCTCTGCGCATGCGTAAACATGAAATCCTTGAAACATCAATTTCTCGCGACCTAATGGTTCGATTCCGCTCAAATTTGGAGGGAAGTCGAGGGTCGGAGATTTGATAATGCCCTATGAGTTTCCTCAAGATCGGATCAGTGGTGCCGACTGCGCATACGCAAACGTGACTGTCTCATAACTTTGACAATTTTCATCCGATTTTTATGAAATTTTCAGAGATTGTGCAGGTACTAATAATCCCTTTGATGATATATATATGGATTCGAGGAACCTTTGTGCCACACCCAACTTGGCAGACGTTTTTTGATAATACATTGTTTTAGCTAGTGCATCTCCTTGAGTGGGGAACTTGCATGGTATTTTTTAATTTTTGTTTCTGGAGAGGAATGACCTGAAAGAGACAAAAACAAAGGCATTTCATAAATTTCAAATAATTTATTGAAATTTAGTCGTTTTGAATTCCTGCCCAGACCTAACTGACGTCATAAGCATGGAAGTAGGAACGTCTGAACTAGTTTACTTTCTGATCAGGTCAGAAAGAATCTCGTATTTTAATACTACTTTTTCCTTTTTTCTAGTAAAACGGTTTTATTTCGTTTGCCGTTGCTACTTGCATTCGATTTGTCTATGTTATCATTTGAGGGCCTGGCGAATTCAGCGCTACCTGTCGTTTGTTTGCTTGAGCAGTCAGTTACGTTCAAACTGCTGAAATTTCCTCTCGCGTTGTCTACGCTCAGCAACAACTTGATATTCTTACCATGCTCCTGATCTTGTTTTCCAGCCCCTAATAACAAGAGAATGGCTACCAAAGAGAAAATTTCAGATCCATGCAAATTCCCCATTTCTCATCTTTCTGTGTTATTAGTTCTTAAACTTTGTCATAACATGCGCAATGTACAACCACTGTTCCACGCCAACTAAAAGTATTCAGATAGCAAATGTTATTAGTATCTATTGAATGTCACTTTCCTTCTGTGTATGGTCTCCGAAAACTTCATGCTGAAACATCAAGGATCGATTATTCAAATAATTTACCACAAAACGTTCTTATATTTTCCATTAGGAAAACACTTTACCAAAAAACCTCAAATCCAACTCAACAAGAAAGATTACGTAGAAATCGATAGAGTACCCTACTCTCCAAAACATACCAGGCAGAAAATCGTCCAACATGGTGTTACATTCAATTTTTTGAAATACCCACTTTTAAAACATTAAAAAAAGTAAATTTCAACTCAATCAGCACAGTTAAATCGGAATCAACTGATTTCTTTCTGCCAAGAGAAACAGTCGACCATTCGGAAATAGTGGTCTGAAATGACATAAACTTTTCTCAACAAATTGTTAAAATTATTGATGAATCAATCATGGGTCATCATGGGTTCATAAAACTCCTTCTTCTGAGGCATTGAATCTAATTGTTACCTGTGGGGCTGCTTCGAAATTCAACGCTCCTTAGAACGGCACTATTTACCTACTCCTCAACATTTCCTAATCATTCTGTATGGCCGGTTTTGTGGCAGAAATCGGAACCTACAAAAATCTTTCAAGTCAAAATTCTGTAATAGAGAGTTTTGAACAATTTCTGGGAGGCTCTTCTTGTTGCTATTTCGTTGAAAAATCGATCCCTCAAGTTTGGGAATAACCATGTTTTTTAGAGACCCTGTATAGTTATCACTTTTCCCAATCGCACCGACTTGATTGACTTATTGTTGAATACCTTTCGTTGGTTCTAATTCCAAGTGGTATGTATTTGCGCAGGTGATGGCGAATTGTTCTGAAGATTGTGCCCAGCCTAACTCCCCGGCAATGCTCGAGTTTTACCATAGCAAACTCAAGGACATGAAACACAAGTATAGCGTTTTGGAGAGAGTGGTAGAAGAGTGCCGGCAGTTGGTGGTGCGAAGCGCGGACAAAGAGGACGAGTTCCTCAGACACGTCCGAGACATTGCCAAACTCCGTCAGGCGATGAGCGACCTCGAACAATACCTGTACAAGGAACGTGAGTACGTCTTGAAATTGACTGCGGATAACGATAAGCTCAGAATAGAAGCCGGCGACAACCGGAGGAAAATCCAATTTCTCCTTGACCACAGCGGTCTCAAAGAGAGCCAATTGGAGTTTCACAAAGAGGGCAAAGATGGAGAAAAGAGCCCGCTGGGCAAACCCAAAGGAAGACCACGCTTTTACGAAGTCAAGGATTTCAATCAGAAACTCAAAGAACTGTGGGAATCGGAAAATGACATTCTAAATCTTCGGATTAAAGCTTTGGAAGCGGAACTAAGGGAACAAACGAACCTTCTACGGGATGAAGTTGAGTCGTTAGAGAAGGATCTGGATTTGAAGAAGAGGGAATGGGAATCGGAGAAGAGGCAATTGGAGCAGAGGATATCTTGTTTGAATTGTCGTTTGCAGAATACGCTCCTAAAAAATTTCGATGACGTGCTGAAAACAATGTACGACGTTGAGAAGGCTCGGACCAGGGAAATTGAGTTAGTGGAGGAGAATGAATGTTTGAAGCGGTACATAAATACCTGTAAAGGTATTTTGGGAGAGGATTTCCCTACTGGACACGTCATCCGAACGGAGAGGGTTAAAAGCGAAGCAAGAAGCTTGAAAGAACAGTTACATCAAAAGGAGCAGATAATTCGAGGATACCAGGCACAAGCTGTGGAGTTTGAAGCTCATATTCAGGATCTCAAGACGGAACTGTTGACAGAGAGAGGGCAGAGTCAGAAATTGAAAGAGAAGTTCCTCGCAAAAGAGGAATATTTCAGCAGGAAACTGGAAGAGGAAAAGAAACGCAGACTTCTGGAAACTGAAGGTTTTCGAAGTGATGTCAAAATTCTGAGAACGAAACTACATGCTATAGAACGGCAAATCAAAATGGACCGTCTGAAAAAGAGGATTGAAGACAAGGAGAAACGTGAGCCGTGATCAGTTACTCCTAGAACACCTGCTGATAGGACTCCTACTGGTTTGAATATTATTTATCATGTTATATCTCCAATGACGTACTTACTTAGTGCTGTATGATTGACTTTTACGAACAAACCAATTTTACAATGTAAATATGAATAGGTAGGTTAGTGTTATTTAATTTGAATGCACTTAGCTATAGAATTGATTATATCTTCGTGACGACGTGAAAGAGCATCCACGGACTTCTGCTTATTTATAAAGTTACATGGGGGTTATCAAAATTCTAGTGGATATTGATGTAAAAGTGTAGTAAACTGTATAGTAACATCATAGCGTATATACTCGAGTAGTTAGCCAATGAATGTAATTATTTTTACAAAAGTTATTTCAACAACACATTTCGTATTATACCATAGGTAAAACAACAATGTAGCTACGTTAGTGATGGTTGAGCGTATAAGGTAAGAAAGTAATTTTCCAAGTGAACTATGTGCTTGTTGTGTGTGAATTTGTATTACCACCTATGTTAGTCGTAAATCACTGTGCACAATAATAATTGATCATTGATTGCAATGAACAATTATATAATTACCCACTATTGTACGTATATTATTTATGTACTACTACTGATAATGCTGCAACAGTAATCTTTGGTGGTGAATAATTTGAGGAGTTCGTTGGTTGATGGATTCCCTGTGTAGTTCACCTGCGCAGTTGTGGAAGTCCCGAAAAAAGTAATTTAAATTCTTCAGTAAATTTGAATTTTGAGTTACTCAAGTAGATGTAGCTATTGTCCGAGAACATGCAAGGAATTTCCTACTCGCCTTCCGTCGTTTTAGTTGATTTCAATCAAGTGTATATGTAATTGAAATTTACAGTTGTATGTTATTGTGCTGCGTATTACTATCCCACGTACAATGAAGGTAATATACCTGCTGTATTCAATTGGGTGATTCAATAATGGGTCCAATCCAGTTAATTTTCTCCCTATCTTCGATGTCACTTGGGTACCTAGTTATTTAAATGTTTTGTAATGATATTATTTAATACATCGTGCTGTACAATCTCAAAACATCATTGCATTACTTCAGCTGCGGGTTTTGATGTATTCTAAATTGAAATGGCTTTCCTTGGCCGACATTCCAAACATTTAATTTTTTTTCCTTCAGGACTAGGTACAGAAAACCGAGTCGATGGAATAGGTCTATTTGGATCATTTCAGTAAAACTTACGTACCCACTTAAAAAAGGCATTGTCAGCTCAGGGGATAATTGGCAAGCAATAAGACGGTGACTTCCTCTGCTAAATTCGATGTATTTAACAATACATATGATTGGAGACCGGTTTCGACTATATCTTCATCCTCAGTCCAGATATAAGTGAGTGGAGTAAAGCTCGAAGTGGAGACTTCAAGATCACAAACTATACAATATAGTTTGTGATCTTGAAGTCTCCACTTCGAGCTTTACTCCACGCATACATCGAATTTAGCAGAGGAAGTCACCGTCTTATTGCTTGCCAATTATCCCCTGATTCAAGCACCTCCGCACCATCGGCAATATCCACACAGCATTGCCAGCCGTGATTGTCGAGTCATGTGTCTGTTGGGAGTTCCTGCGACTCGATGTTAAGAAATGAGCTTTTTCTAAGGTGTAATATATGCTTATATTTTAGTGACATCCCAAGGCTAACCTGTAATTCTGAGCAGAACATGTATTCTATCCCTTTATTTTTTTGTTTTCTGTAGAAAAACAATAAATTGTTTGAATATACAACGTAGAAAAGTAATCCCAATTTTCCAACCCCAAAGATCTTCAGCAGCTCTTATTTCATAAATTGTCGAAAACCGATTATCTTATTGCTTACTCATGTCATCGTATAAAGTCATGAATGTACTCTTTAGATTTATCAGATAGCCTTCTTCCTATTTATGTTTTGTGTTGTCTGTACATACTTAATGTTCTGTATTTTTCGGTATGATAAAGCAAATTAAATTTGCAACTACTGCACTGCAGATAAAGTTGTTAGTTTGAATTGGATTTCTTAGTAAGTTGACTATCTAACAATTAATTTTCTTGAATTTTCTGGAGCAGATTTACATATTACCAATTCAAGACTGTTTAGATAGGTACATAAATGTACGTAGATATTGATAGGTACGTTTTGTACCTAAATGAAAAATTGCCTAATCCGGTCAGAACATGTACGAGTATATGCTATTGAATTATTCGTATCCATATTATTCACTTTAATTCAGCATGATTACTACATTATGATTTACTTGGTTTAATTTTACAGAATTCTACATAGTATTATTTATTATTGTTGTGTGAAAGAACGTAAGAAGAAAATAAATTATCAGCTGTACAACCTTTTTTTTCATTTCCAACCTGTCATTGCACCTACATCAGATAGCTCTCTAGCCTTAGCCTGTATGGGCTTATGCAAAAATTGAATACTCTGGAAGCAAAATCGCTAGGCACAAACGTACCTTTGTATAACAAAAAAATTTAAGTCTATTAAAAAAAAGGGTCAATACAATCACGATAAGATGGTGCATGGAACTGTCGTTATTCGGGCTGCTCTTAGTTCCAAGCAGCAACAGTTCATTTGAGGGTTTGTGAGTGCGTTGTAACCCTTGGTCTTCTTGTAAAATAGTTGCATAAGTGAATCACAAGTCGGGAAGAGTGGATATAGCGAGGTTGTATGTATCGGATCAGCTTAGTAAATTAAAAAAAAAACTCCTCATAAAATCAATAAAAATAAACTAAACTAGTGTATTTTCAATGAGAAATTAGCTGCAACAAACTTCCCCTTTGGATCATTTAGGAATTCGTTTGAACTGAGATATTTTCCAAGTATATTTTCCAAATGTACAATATATTTTCCAAGATAATATGATACTCACGGTGCGCTGCCATACATAGTTCTTCGTACCTACTTATTCTTCTAAATCATTGTTTATTGTGATTCCGCAACGATAATTCAGCTGTAGGGACAACATATTGCTGGGTTCACGTCGTTCATTTATCACTCGCCCCATGAAATTTCGGGCTAAAAATCAGGCCCAGTAGGTTTTCACAAGTATTTTTCCCCACCCCGGAATATTAATAAAAGGTACCTATTCTAGTTTTTTCAGTTAGGGTTTTGTGTATAGTTGCGAAATACCAGGATTCTGACATGAATACAAGATCTTTCTTGTTTTAGATAGGTAGCCAGGACATGAAGGTCGATATTTTAAGATTAAAATGTTATTACATACAATGTTCTGTTTGCACATAGGTGCTGTAAATATGGGGCATGTTTTCGTTCAGATTCACTCGTTTCTTTTTCCAGGAGCCGATTAGGAGTTTGTTAGTGGTCACACGTCACGTCTTCTCTTGTTTCAGCTCTCTCGACGCTCAAGGAGTTGAGGACGCACATTTCCGAAGCCACCGAAAATGGGCTGCAAAATGAGGGCGTCAACACCTCCGTGGCTCTGATGAAACGCCTCCTGGTTGATGCACAAGTAAGATCCCATCGTATTCTTGAACTTGAACAAACAAGTTGCAATTACTCAGGTACTTACCACTTTTCGAGCAACTGGGAAAATCTTTTTGCTGTCTCTAATCAACATCTTAATGACCCGATTCTTTCCGATATTTAATTGCATTTGGAGTCTCACAATCGGGTATGTAGTAGCCACGTTGAATCCGAAAATGTGAAAAGCCAACGAAATGGGGATACAATTACCGATCGTGTTGATGTTTGTAACCTTACGAAAACCTCAACAACAGTCAGTTAAATGCCATTCCATTCAGGCAGTGTTGGGCAAACGCCATTTTGCAATTACTTCTATTTTTGGTTGTGAATCACGCTCTAACCACTCAATTCCCATGTTAGGCCATACCGTTGGAACCGCCTGAGTCTCTAGAATACAACATATCCAACGGGAATCGATTTAAAAAAAAAGTAAAGTGAACAATTACACTCCGATTATTTGATTGGCACCTTTTCAATTACAATTGTCATTGAACGTGTCAATCACCCACTTATTTACAGTGTAATTATTGACTCCAAATACATGTTACATTGATTCCCATTATCTATATTGTATAAAGCGACTTGGACTGTTCCAACAGTATGAAATGAAGGAATGGAGTGGTTAAAGACTAATGCCCAGCACTACCTCCAAGAAGACAATTTTGTTTCCTCATTCAGGTGAGAAATATAGGGGTAGTGAGAGAAAATTGTTTGAAAAAGAGAAAAAAAGGGAGGACCTAAAACTTTACCTGCTTAGGTGCGAATGAGTGCCCATGACTCTATGGTATCTTCATATTAGTCCAATCATCATTAAGAGGTGTGGTCAGCTCTTTTAGCGAATTTTCTAAGAAAATGAAGCTATTGCAATGGCTTCAAAATTTAAATAATGCAAATTTTTGAAAATCCGATTCAGACCATTCTAAAACGATTCCTGAAATTTGACTCTCTTTTATATGTATATATATTTATATATTTATATATTTATACATAATATGTGTCACTGCAGACGATATCTGACCGATGAATCGAGCAAAAAATCCGAAAAAATTTCAAAATGTCAATAATATCAAAAGAAAGGATAATAAGTTCGTTGGCCAGAATTTTTGGAGTACTCCACGGGTCAAATTTTGAACGTTTAGTTTCAAAAAATCGCTGAAAAACGCGTTTTTATTAGGTTTTTCGTGTAAATTATCATATTAACCATACGAACATAAAGCGTATATATTCGGAATCAGCGTAAAAATTTTCAATAAGAATCACCCACCAAATCGCTTAAAATTATTCTTTGAAAATTCTCTCATCAACTCATGATGCATGAATGGGACTTTTCTTTGGTATTCTCCAAGTACATGTACTCAAAACAACGGAATTTCTCTTCCCCTTTACTTAGATACCGCTTAGTCAGCTTTCCGTAAAATATCGATAGGGACCCTCTACAAATATTAACAGTGGCTCGCCCATTACCGTCGAAAATCGTTATGTTGAGGGGAACGTTTGTTGAACTTAGAAGGCAAGAATCTTAGGTAACTTGTCGAAGGGAAGGGGGTGAGTGTCGAAGGACTTATAATCGGGTAAATGATACGAATTATTCATCGCGTAACTGCTACCTTCAACTGTCTCAGGTTGAAGGTGCTCGAAAAGTAGGTATTTGGTAGGATTAGGTATCTCTAGTTATCGTAAACTACATATATATTATGTATGTGCCTATGAATTATTATCGATGTGTATTATCTTCAGTACGTAGTTTGTTAAGTTTGTTATTCACTAACAAGCTATTTGAGAGTCACTACCCGGCTGAAGTCAACTTGCTATACGATTTTCATGAACTCTGAATTGCCTGGGTTTTGACATGAATAATGTTTTTGCGGTGGCCTACCAGAGTT
>JAEMON010000005.1:10602355-10614114 GCA_030264115.1 Lygus lineolaris
AGAAAGTGGCTGAGAACCACAGAAACATGTTCCTTGATAAAAATCGTGTTATTCCTGTACGGAAAATGGTACTACCAACTAGGGATGGGAATCGATTTCCGATTTTTTCAAAAAAATCGATTTTTTAAAATCCGATTTTCGGTTTTTTAAATCGATTTTCTGGTTCCGATTCAAGAATCGAATCGATTTTTTAATACCGATTTTCATAAAAATGGTAAATTGATTTTCCGTGTCAAAAAAATTTTACTGTTGTAATTTAATCACAGCGATTATGCGCTCATTTTGGAGGAATTTGACGGACGTGGAGGGAAAACAAAGAATTCCAGGACGATAGCGTAAATACTATAACAATTCAATTTAAAAAAATGATTTACCATCGGCATCTGTCATGGCTTGTCTGCTGGACAATGAAATGAAACTGTGAACTCAAGGAGTCTACTTCTGTTATCAGTTATCAATCGGCGTTATTGTCAGAATCTTTTGATTAAAAGAATTTCTTTAATAAAAAAATATACAATCAGTAATTAACAAATTGAAGATATTCAATAATTTCTTGGAAATCAATTTTTAAATCGATTTTTAGAAAAAATCGATACTTTCAAGACGATTTTATACGAAAATCGATCTTTTGAATCCAATTCTGAGTCGATTCGAAAAATTGATACTTTTTACCGATTTCCCATCCCTACTACCAACCCAATACCGGTTTTATGATTTTGTTTTTTAACTGTCCGTCTTTTATGCCGCACAATGTACATAGATTTATGAAGAAGTGACATCCCGTGTATTGATTCTATGTCCTTGAAACTTGTCTGTTCTGCTCAGATAACAGAAGACAATCATTTTCCCTCATCTAAGACGTTCATTTCCCAGTTGCAGAGTTGGAAGGCATCTCAGGTAACGCCGGAACTCGACTGAGGCTCGAGAACGAGAAGTTGAAGCGGGAAGTATCAGAACTCCGGAAGTTAGTGTCCGCTTCCGGGGTCGTCAACTCCAACTCGGACGTGGAGAGCACGTCTTCCAGAGTCTCCCAACTGGAGGAAGAGCTGGCCCAAGCTAAGGAAACTATATCAAGTGAGCTACTATATATATATATATAACTACTAGAGCTGCTAAATCTCATTTTGAGGGGAATTAAGTCAAATAATAATGTTTGGTGGTAGATTGCAAAGGTTCACAATTAAAAATAATAAATCGAAAAACCGGACCAATGCCATAATTTAGAAATTATGTTGCGCACTTGCTCAAGAGCAAAACGTAGGCAATGCGCAGTAATGTGATTTTTTGGTAGGTTTTTGGGGGTTTGGTAGGACACCCCGTATCTTTTTAATGACAGATTCGAGTTCTGCAGGTTTTTTTTCAATTTTTTTATTGGGAACTGAGTACTGAATGAGAGCAAAAAGTGCGCAAAATGCAAAAAAGTGAGATTTTACTAACGTATTCAACTCAATGCCAGATATAACACAATGATGTTCAGGTATTTCTAAACGTACTCATCCAAGCTAGAAATCAGTGTAGATACTGGAATGGCACCTACAAAATACTACCGGTTCTTCACGGTAACATGTAACATGATTGCGTTCAAGAGGTATATTATGTATAAGCTATGGCCAACTAAGTAGAATGGTAGTGTACCATATTAGGGCAATTTATAGTATAACAGTATTGGTTGCAGCTATCCATCCAGAACGGCAAAACTACACGCTAGTGAATATGAAACGAAGTAATAACTCAACCAGTTACAGCATAGATTTCCCCGGAGGAACAACGAGATGTGTCGACTACACACATTTCAACTTGATTTATAGAATAAAATTGTACCTATGCAATGTGTTGATGTACGAGCGGGTCTCACTACTAAGGCCTCAACAACAACCCCCTTCTTAAGTACAGCTGCGGAAGATTGGCCAATTTATTATCTACAAGAACTACGAAAAGCTTCCTTCCAGGGATATCTATCCGGAAGACAACATCAGACATTACCTGACGAGGTCCCATCCATGGATACAAGTGTAACTTGAGGAGTTGGATGTTTCAATTGACGAATGAGCTAATTTTCGATTTGTGTAAATTGACGAAACTTCTCATTATTTCCCCACCACGTTCTGTTGGTTTGAAAGGTAATCCAATGTTCACTTAGAAAGATCGGTTCGTGTTTGGGGTAGGGCGGCCATTCTCTCGGCCTCAAGTTTCCGAATGAGAGATTTATTTCCCCTCATTCGGTCGAGGATATTGTAAGCCATACATAACCTGGAACTTTCTTCCTAATAGGATCAGCAACTTGGCCTTCCTCGTCATGAGTTTTCTGTACGATGTAGCAACTTCTTCGATTATACTCTCGTTATTGTAGGTAGGTACATCGTCTGTAGTAATTTCAGCGGGCATCCATCATTAAACATATCGAATTCAGCCTATACCTACTGTTTCGGCGATCTACGATGGATGAGCCATCTTCAGGACTGGCGCTCTTATCTACTGAGACTTTGGAGTGCCCTTCTCTTCAATCATCCTTCATTCTTGGCCTGATCTTGATCCGGTCATAAACAATAACATTCATGTAAAAATTGGTGCACGCGCACTTCTTCCATCTCCACCTCTGTCTCCAAGCAATACTGCACGTTCCTCAGTTCCACGTTGCATCGCATATGCTCATCTTCGTCTCAAAGCTCTTTCAGAAGGTATCCTTCAAGGCTTTTGCACTGACATCCTCAGAATTTGGACGAATTCACCTGGTTTCTGGGTCCCTGCATCCCTGACCAGACCAATCATCGGACGTCTGCAATATTTCTCTCCAAACTACCATATTCCTGCCGTTTCTGTAAGTTTGAGCAATACTTAGTTTCCATCTCGACCCTATTCCTTTACATGGCCATAATCCGCCATGTGTGTCTCGTTTTTGCAAGTTTCCCGACGGAAGTTATTCTTTACAGCTTCCACTGCATCGCTATTGCTCGCTATTGCTGTCACTAGTGCTGTCTCACTATTGCTGTCTCGCTTATGCTATCACGTATCCGCTTTTCGTCGTCAAGTTGGTCCAGAGCACTCCCTGGAAGGCCTGTAGGACCCTCATCATATCCCGTCACGAACTCAAGCGCAGCCCATTCCGCGATCGCTGTGTGAGACTCGCCCCGTCATGGTCAGACTATAATTTCCGTTCATATTTTTCGTTACCTATCAAATTATTCGAGAAAGTCAAATTTCTCCAAGTAGGTATAGCAAAAGCCCCAGCAAATTAAATACCTATTTACTTACTACATATAGAGCTATCTTATTTCAAGAACTGTCTTTTATACTTTCCAAATCGTTAGGAGGAGCTCCAATAGGAACCACTGTTGACAATTTATTTATTTTCTCTTTTCGCCGATCTTAGGTAGGTAAATCTAATATTTACATAGCACCCCATTTATCCATTTATTTATACCGGTTTTTTCTTGTGAATAAACTGAATAGATCACCAAGGTGTTTGACTGCGAAAGATGGTCGCTCTTTATTTTTCAAGCTATACCTTTTCCATGTTCAAACACCTACGAAAATTATTAGAAACACAAAGTTCCAAGTCCAGTATCGACCATGGTTTTACAACGTCCTAGGTCCAAGCCTAGGTCCAACGTCCTAGGTTAAGCCCGGTCCTTATTCCGCACGTATGTTCCACCTTATTCCAACAGACCGAAAATTGTGATTTCACCCCTTTTAACGTAGAATAATTGCAGGGTTGCTAAGGGTCTGGAAAACCTAGAAAACCTGGAAATGTCAGGGGAAAAAAGTGGTCAAGGAAAACCTGGAAGTAAGGGAAAATTGAAAATCTTCTAGAATTTCACCCAAAATACGGGCTACAATTATTAGTTCTTGGTGAGACTAATGCTTCGAATACCTACAAGGTTTCTAAATTAATAAATGCGTTTTATCGTTTTTTCGTTATTTTTATCTACACTACAGAATTGATAATCTGCATTTCTGTAATGTATAAGTTACAAGTCTATTTCAGGCATTTTTCAATACAAAATCAAATTGCTTCCTCAATACTGACAATATTTGACACTGAAATCTATCTGAAACATCATCAACAAAATTCTAAAATATCAATAATCACAGGGAAAAGGATGAGTTCGTTGGCCAGAACTTTTGGAGTGCTCCAATGGTTCAAATTCTGAAAATTAAGGGTCAATAAACTTGTTTTTTGAAGTTTCTTGTGTATAAACATAGGAACATAATGCTATATTTGGAATCGGAGCAAAATTTCCTATAAGAATCACCCATCAAATCGGTTGAAATAATTCTTTGAGAATTTCTTCATCAACTCACGCTGCATGAATGGAACTTTTTACGATTCAGAGCGTTCTGAACTATTCTGGTTCCGTGTTGGTTTGTGAACGTGAACACAACTCAATTCCTTGTCCCAAGTAGAACTATAATTATAAAGTTGTGGTCCGATTATGATGGAATTTTTCAGGAATTGTGCGGGTTAGCCCCACGACGCACAGTGGACTAAATGGCAAAATTAGTGCAGTCACACATGCAATTTTTTTTAATTTCAGAGACACATGCGAATGTCTTAATTTTAGAGAAATAATTTGAAATTTACAAACTTGTGAAAGGTATAAAAAACGTTTAATAGAGTGTTGGCTAATTGTGTTATGAAAATCAGCTCCGGAAAATGACGGGAAAAAGTGTTATGCCTTTTTTTGTACAGGAACGTAATTTTATTGAAGAAAACATTTTATTGAAGAAGACAAATGAAACATATATATTTTGTTTTCTTATTTGTCGCCATCCGGTAAACAATAAGGCGCTCTGTTTTTCAGGGACAAGGTTCCAGGCAAATACTCTCGATTGTCTATTAGTTTCATCATATTTTAAAAATCTTTAAAAATGCCTTTTTTTTCGCCCTAATTTTGCCATATAGCCCACTGTGTGACGGTCCCCTATTGATTCCATCGCCGTCGGACCACTGATAGCGTGTACGCATGCGCAAACGTGAAATTCGGAAATTCCTGAAACTACAATTCCTTAGTTCCTGATGGGCTTGTTTCGCTCGAATTCGGAGTATATTTGGGGGCTGACTCCAAGACAATTGCGTATTAATTTCGTCACGGCTGGATCAGTAATAGCTATGGCGCATGCGCAAACTTTAAATGTGTTTTCACAGTCATAACTCCAGAAAAACTCCACTTTTTCCGTTGACATTTTCAGGGATTGTAGGTGCTTACTAATTTTTAGGGAGGTTGCTCTTGAAACGCATAGAAAAAGGTCAGGGGAAAATCAATTTTCCGGTCTGGAAAACAAGGAAAAGTCAGGGAATTTTGGGATTCTGTTTCCGTAGCAACCGTGAATTGAAAAAGTCTCATTCATGCAGCATGAGTTGATGAGCGAATTTTCAAGGAATAATTTTAACCGATTTGGTGGGTGATTGTTATAGGATATTTGACGCTGATTGCGAATATACCATATACATGGTCCTGTGTTTAAGATGGTAATTTACACAAAAAAAACTCAAAAAACGCGTTTAGCGATTTTTGACTCTAAATTTTCAAAATTTGACCCCTTGGGGTTCTCTAAATATTCTGGCCAACGAACTTAACCTTTCTTTTGATATTATTGACATTTTGAAATTTTTTCATATTTTTAGCTCGAACCCTCGATCAGATATTGTCTGGAATGACATAGGTATATATAAACATATAAATATATATGTACATATAAAAAAGTGTTAAATTTCAGGAATCGTTTTAGAATGGTCTGAAACGGATTTCCTTGAAGAAAAAGTTCAAAAATTTGCATACTTAATTCAAATTTTGAAGGCATTGCAATAGCATCATTTTTCTTCAAAAATTCGCTTAAATGGTTCAGTTTGTTGTCTTATAGATCAATTTACTCAAAATAAATTTTGAGTTTTGTATAAGTTGGGAAATTCTCAGGGGTTCTCGATCAGAACTTGAAACAAACGGTCTTGGGCCTGGGAGGCGGTCCGCGGAACCTTTTGGTGACTTCGACGATCTTCTCGGCTTCTCGTATCCCCGAGAGACGTGCTCCGTGCGCCGTTCCGTTCATCCCTGGCATCGTGGCCTCGCCGGCGAACAGCAGGCTGGGAGCAGGCTGCGAGCAGAAGTGCGGCAGAGGTTCAGCCAGGGTGGTCATGTGTGAGGCGTAGGTGTCGTGATTGTAGTAACTCACCGCGCCGTAGAAAAATCTGTCTGACCTCCACCTGTTGGCCACACGAATGTAGTACTTTTTTAAATTTTTTTATTACCTAATGGCATCATTTATTTATACTATACAGCCAGCATATTCCAATATCTTAATAGTAACAGTGTATGAAAATAATGTAATAATAGCAATATAACATAATAATAAAATAATAATGTTGACGCAAAAATGAGTTCTGTGTAGTTATACTATAATGATACACCACTGTCTTTCACAAAACCATATAGCGATTTGTATACAATTGGATGGCCAGACGTTAAAGCTCGTTTATCCAGATTATCCAGATAACTACTATCATAGGGGGGAACAGGATTTGTGTCTTGGGCGAGACATGGCCTTTGTGGGTGAAGGGGCGCATTCGATCTTTCGAACCGAACTCGAACTGCTTGTTCCAAAATATTCGAACCCGAACCCAAACTCTTCTTCTCAAACTCGAACCCGAACATTCCATAAAAGTTCGCGAACTTTATTATAAGATGTTTGAGTAAGGTTTCGACGTTATTTCAAGTAATGTTTCGAACAAGTCCGATTATAGAGTTCCATTCATGCAGCATGAGTTGATGAGCAAATTTTCAACAACAAAAATGTTAACCGGTTTGGTAGGTTTTTCTTATAGGAAATTTCACGCTGATTCCAAATATATCACATTACCTATGTTCCTATATTTAAGATGTTAATTTACAACAAAACCTCAAAAAGCACGTTTTTAGCTATTTTTGACTCTGAATTTTCGAAATATTACCCCTTGGAGTACTTCAAAAACTCTGGCCAACGCACTCATCCTTTCTTTTGATATTATTGACATCTTAAAAATTTTTTGGATTTTTTATATCGATTCCTCGGTCAGATATCGTCTGGAGTGACATATTACACAAATTTTGAAGCAATTGCAATAGCTTCATTTTTTTTCGAAAATTCGCTAATAAAACCAACGATCAGCGTGAAATATAATTGAACCCATCAGAGTGTGAAAACATGTTTGTCGTTCAAAATGAAACATTTCCAACTGCTTTCAGAGCTTTTTGTACGTCTGTCGGTCTGTCTGTGGTCATCCTTGTCCCAGGCAAAACTACCTACATGAAGTTATGGTCCGATTCTGACGATATTTTGAGGGATTGTCCGGGTGATGTTCTGAACGGTCTCCCATGAATTTTATTGACGTTAGTCCAATGGTAGCTTGTGCGCATGCGCAACCCGTGAATTTCCTGAAACTCCAGTTTCACAGTTCCCAACGGACTAATTTTGCTCAAATTCGGAGAGTATTCGGACAATGACACCAGGACGATAACCTCTGAATTCCTCTCAATTGAATCAGCAATTAATAGCTACAGCGCATGCGCAAAGCAAACTTCAAGTTCGTTGTCACAGGCATAAGTCAGGAACTACTCGACCAATTTACGTGAATTTCCCATGAATTACGCGGGTTAGACCCAAGACGGTCTTCAAGGGTAGCTTGTGCACATGGGCAAAAGTGAATTTCCTTAAACTACAATATCTCAGTTCCTTGTGGACCGATTTTACTCAAATTCGGAGGGTAGTTGGAGGCTGACCACAGGACCATTACCTACTAATCGCGTCACGATGGGGCAAGTAATACCTACTGCGATAAGAGAAAATTCACTGGTTCAATACGTGGATGTTACAAAAGCGAGAAAGCAATACTGCCCACTCAGCTTGTTGGACTTTTTTTTTCATTGTTTTATAATTAAATGAATAACCTAATTATTTCATGGAAAATTGGATGTTCGCGTTATAGGGACCGACCTGTCTTCAATCATACCCAGTATTCGAACTCGAACAGTTCGTGACGAACTCGAATTCGAACCCAAACTTTACTTCTCGAACTCGATCCGATGAGTCCGAAAAATTCGAACTCGAACCCGAACTTTCCATAGTTGGAGTTCGTGTTCGTGGGCTCGAATGCACCCCTAATATGGCTCGAACAGTAAAATAATGTCTTTGTTCGCTAAACAGCTCCTTTACATAAGGATAGGCATGAGTGTATTACTGGAAAATGCCATGGGTTCATGGCGTATAGAAGTCTTCCTCAACTGAGCCTTAATCCTTGAAAAATACATGTTGGATGTAGCTCAACATGTATGTAGCTTAGCAAGAGACTAGTTTTCTCAAATTTAGAAGTTCTCAAAGAGTCTGACTGTGCAGTTTTCAAATCACGAGGCTTAACTTTATTTCAATCCTATGAACTGTTGAAAGATTCACTCGAAACAACAGACATATTATGTATGATTATCTGAATTATGTAGTGATACGTTCTTTATCATTTTACGTACCTGGATCTCATAATTTTCTTGGGCGCTGGGAGAGCATGGTTATTAAGTACCCAGTGGATCAGTCTTGTGACATCTTCAACCAGGCATCTTTCGGTTAGTTCCTCGATGCACCGGGCTGCGGGCCCTCCGATTGTGAACATCAGCTCTTTCGGACTCTCAGGCACTTCCTCTATCATTCCAATCGATCTTATCCACTTGCAAGGGCCCTCAAGCTCCTCCATAGACCAGCAGATTCTCATGGTACCTTCTCCTTGGACCCAAAACGGCTTGTCGTAGCTGAAAAATACCTTGTTGATGTCTCCAAATCCTATTCTCTTTATAGCTTCCACCTTCTCTGGAGGTAGATCTGGACAGAATAATTGTTTATGTCGCATTTTCAGGACACCCAATGACACTGTCACAATGACATAATCCCCATCGTAATTGCAACCATCGCAAGTCTTCACCCTCACTCTCCCTTCTTCAGGATCGGTATTGGCCCACTTGATGGAACAAACTTCTTTTTCTAATTTGATATTCTCTTTAGCTACACAACTGGTCATGGGCCCAAGAACAGTCTTGAAACCTCCTTTCAAATAGGTGTCACCACCCAAACAGTCTTTGTTGCAAGCGAAACGTTCAACAGGTATTTGACAAAGATCAGCACCCAATTCTGCTTTCAGACTATTCAGAACTGCCAGAAGTACACTCCTTATTGCGTTGACTTCTCCTTTGGTGCGCGACGACGTTTCAAGTTCAATATGATTCAAAAAGTAGTCCCAAGTCGAGTCCTTGATGTGGAACTGCAATTGCTGAGGGTCGTTCAGTAGTTCTTTCACGCTGCACATCAGCGTTTGGAGAATTTGTATGCCTTTCTGCCGCATCTCATTGCATACAGGAGTGCCATCGCTGTGAACGAATATTCCTCTGAATGGATCCACAACGTCTACAGGGCTTGTGAGCAACCTCCCCTGCATCGCTATGTTGAAAATAGAGTTGGTTATCGACGCTCCGTGTATCCATTGTGCTCCAAGATCCACTGGATGTCCGTCGAAGTTGCACGTGTACACTCGACCACCAATCCTGGACGGAATGAAAAGGTTTTTGTCATTATGGGCTTGTCAAATTGATCACTGTGTGTGGTTCTTCTGAATAAATAGGTGACTAACTAGTTAACAAAAATGTAGGTACTGTTGTAGATTTGCAACAGTAAAATGGAATATAGGTACAGTAAGGATAAATTGGCTACTAAAGCTCTTCGATTGGATTGGATTTAGTGATAATTCTCATTTTTATCTGACCTAGAGATTTAAAAAAAACATAATTAATTCGAGATCCTGATTGGTTTCAGACTCAATTTCGATTCAGGCTAAAAATAATTTTAGAATCTGAATTTAACCTAAGGACTAAAACCTGCCTGTTCGACGCTTCAAGAACGACGACGTCATGAATCCCATATTCTCCCAACCTCTGAGCAGCAGACAGCCCAGCTAATCCTGCCCCTACCACGATAACTCTTGGGGACTTTATACTCTTGTCCAGACACTCTCTGATGCACGTCGTCTTGATGGCATCTTCACAGAGTGGAACTGACATCACAGAATCATTCTCATCTCCTTTCTTGCGGGCGACGCTCAAACAGAGGCTTCTGCTCAAGCTGTGGGCAAACATTCCAAAAGTGTTGAACCTGTATGTTTTGATAATCATGAGTGACCCAAGAAATATCCTGAATCGGACGAATACCCGTGTGGTCGATCTAGATCAAAGAATCCGTTTATATTTCCGAAAACCTTTCATAGACTTACCTACCACTCTACAGGTTATTTGATGACTTCTGGGTAGTTCTCTGTATTGTTAGAGATATTTCAGATTGGAACTCATTGTAGGCACAATTTGAATTTGAATTATTTTCCTATCTTATACCAATATTGTTCTGTGTATGAAATTTTCGAGTCCAATCTAAAAATATACCTTATGGTAATCTTACCTGAATGAAGGTCCAGTCCATCTTAACGCTGACAAGACGCGCACATGAAAAATCATTTCGCAGAACTGTTTTTCTACCTACATCACGTCCGTCAGAAATTTAGTTTTCTTTTAAGTAGATATTATTATCGAGTTTGTTTAGTTTTGCTACTAAGGCGACTATGTTGATGCTCCCATGGATCTTTTGAGTGGTTTATTCCGATTTAACCATTGATCATTCGGGCTAGGTGTACATTTACTGTTAGAAACGACTCCATGAAGTTGTTTACGTACTTGGTTGGTAAGAAATCGATTATAAATCCCACATAAGGATAGGTAGGTACTTATTTTGTTATTTTTGTAAAGCTACAATAAATTTACCATCGTTCAAATTACCCCTCATCTGTTTTTGGAGGCATCAAACCTGCTGCAGTATCAACACTTATCATTATCAATGTCTTCTTGTTTCAGCTCTTAAAGCAGACCGCAAGAAGTTGAAATCCGAAAAGTATGATCTCCTGAACCAAATGAAACAGCTGTACGCGACGTTGGACGACAAAGAAAAGGAACTCAGAGACTTCATCCGGACGTTTGAACAGGTATTCAAACAGGTATTTTGACTGCTGATTAAATTCTAACCTTTTCGCACACACTTTCCTCAAGTGCACTTACTTTTTAACTGTGTCCTTTATTTAGAGTACCTTCCTATCCTTCTATTACCTACTACATAATGTTGGATAAAATATAGATACTGACATAGATATGCTCATTGTGCTTATCTATTAGTGCAATCCATCTGTTCATCACTTCAACAACTTTGAAGACAGAAGGTGCGATTAACATTGGACACTATACGGGGTGTCTGCAATTTTAAGAACCAGCTACGACCAGCTCGTATTTATTTTTTATCTTTTCGCTCATAGGAGAAAACATCCAACCGGTTACCCCCTCAAATTTTCACGAGGAATTCAAATATGGAGCGGTTTGCCGTACTAACTTTTTTTTTTAATTTTAAGAAACCCCCATTTTTTATTGCAGAGCCGAATGCTATGCAAAATTTCATGAAAAAAATGATCTCTCACTAGAGAATTTGAGTGCGCAATTACGTGCCCACGTTCCAAATATGATCCAAAAGCAAGAATTCGAGGTTTTTGGGTGTAATACATTATCAAGTATGATACATGATTTTAATGGGGTTTTTCACGCTGAATAACGTAATGATGTCGATTTTTCCATTCAAGCCTCAAAATTTCAAATTTTCATCAAACAAAAATTAACGGTTGCTCAATTTGTTTGCCAAATTAAATAAATACTTAATAT
>JAEMON010000005.1:10620785-10631932 GCA_030264115.1 Lygus lineolaris
CCCCCCCCCCCCCCCCCTCCCCTCCCACCACGCATTCTGGATCCACCACTGAAAATAAGTAGGAATGTACTTCTTCAACCTACTTCATGAGAAAAAACTTATTTTTTAGTTTCTAATCGTTGTTTAACATAATAAAAGTAGTAAATGAACTACATTAATGTAACACTCATGAAACTATATCAGCTGTAGCTAACCAGAACCAGCTCATTCATGGCGACGCACCCTATAGAAAGGTGGTGTAGAATAGGATATTTTTACTAGAAGCAACGTTTTTATTTTTTCCAAAATTGGTTAGGATGCTGCTCGTTCACAATTATTAGGTAAACATACCCGCACAACATTAGTCGGTCCTTTAGTGGTACTCACTATTATTTTGCATGCGTCGCTAAATGTGTCTTCTCACATCTCCTCTCCCTTGTGAATTTTCATCGCGAAAACATACATTATCTAGGAAACAAGTAATTCCCTCCACGAAATCCCCTATCACCTTGGAATGTAATGGGCTCCTCAAAACTCGTCACTATCCATTACATCCCCGAACGTAAATGCGCACAGTGGTATGCATGGTAATACGAAGGTTCTGGCACAAAATATCAAAACACACAGAACGATTTTGAAAAAGAAATTGTTTGGAACGAAACAAATGTTGAGGAAAAAAGTGTTGGAGCGGTTGTTTTGTGTTGTGTGCGCAGTGTGCAAGTACGCATAATCCTGGGGGCGCTGATGATGGGCGGTCACCAGAAAATGGTTTGCCCAGGCGAGAGCTCCCGTCGAGAGATCACTACAATGTGAGTAATTTTGCACACGTATTCGATGTCGTTTGCTATTGTTGCTCATGCTGGTTTTCTTTGAAAACAAATATATTGCGATTTTTTTGGATTTTTTAAAATTGCATTTTCGGTTTGTGTGTTTTTCTGAGGTTTTGTTACGTTATCATTTATTTTCTGCACTGTGATTTTTTTTTTTTTAAATTGGTGACCGGAATTCACTCTAAATTAGAAAGTTATGGGAAATAAATGACCAATATTTTTTCGGGTATCGATGACAAATGATTTTTTAATTATTTCTTGTGTAAAATCGTTAGTTTTCATATACAAAAGTTACTTGTAGGTAGGTACCATACAGATGAACTGTCGTGGTAGGAGATAAGTGGCTCCTATCGTATTCATCTCTTGATCTTCGATCGATAAGGATTCTTGCAAAATCAATTTAAACTTTGGGAAAAATAGATTAAAACTATCGGTAAACAGAATTAAACTTTAGGTAAATAACATTGAACTTTTGACAAATTAAATTAAAATCTTAGAGCTTATTTGATTTGGAAGAAGCCTATACGTCTAAAATTTAAATTCAGTTGCCTAAAGTTGAATGCGATTTTCTGTTAGTTTACATAATGTTCTCAAAGTTTAAATTGATTCGCCAAAAGTTGAATTTATTCGCTAAAAGTTCAGCTTACTGTGTCAATGCTACCTATAATATGGGTATCTGTCATTCTTCTACTGTGAGCATTAAAAATAATTATAATGTTAGAATTGATGGAAAACCATACTGATTTGGTAACAATTTATTCTTTCTCTTAAGAAGAATCCGAAAACGTTTACGAGTTAGGAACTCTTTCATCACTAAACGTCATGTTTTTAATTTTCTGTTCACAAAATTTTTTTTGCACTCATTCTTCCATTTTTGCACTCGAAACTTGGAAAAAATTTAAAAAAATCATAGCATTGCTATCTAATGTTACTTAATTATTATTTATTTCATTCTAACATTGACAAAGCAAACGTTCCAGCTATTTGAAAACATACCAATTTCGAAACTGGGGTACATTACATAAATAACATATCTAATAACCATCGGTGAATACCTTAATAAAAGTAGTGTTTGCTCCATAATGTAGCCTAATATTACTGTCATGACCAACTTTAACTGTTCATCCCTTCAAAGTCTCTTAAATGCCCCTCTACTTATTTGGCGCATCACAGGTGATATACATGAACAAATTAAACAAACCTTTCTTTGGTAAAAGCGTCATCATCAGTGTAACCATAACGAGTGAATGTGGTGTGCGTTTTTTGGTATGGTCTTCCAGTTTGCTGTAATAGCGAGTTCATGCTGTGTTGGTGTGAAGTGTAACCTACATTTTGATTACATTTTCAAAATAAGAAGAATTGGAAACTGTTTTTTGTAGATACGATCTATGGAACCTTCGTACGTGTATTACGTGAGTGTGGATTATTAGAAGTTTTTCGTGATACCTTTGTGAAAATAATTCACATGCTCAATTTGGCTGCTAATCAACCTGTGCCTTGAGCTACTCGTATTTCTAACCTTCATTCTGCTTGATCATTCGAGCTACGCTTCATTTTCATAACGCTTCGTCAAGATGCATTTTCATAAATTTTTGTAGAAGAGTAAATTTCGTTTCCTTTTTTCCGCAGAGTCAGCCATTACCCTTCGATACTAATGTGAAAATTTGTATATTTGAATACCTGCTAATAATTCGTTATGAATGCGGTTCATGCTTGCCATTCTCATCTTGGGCAACGTCAAGAAAGCAATTAATTAAGAACAAAAACGGTCAATTTCTTTGCTAACTATGTATTTTAAAACCAGTAAGTGAAACTATAAATCATGAAATTCCTTTAATTATACCTGTTATTATTTTACATACCTACCCATTTTCTTTTTTTTTTTTTTCTTCATCCAAAAACCTGGCTCTCTATTCTGAATTAACGGCATGAAGATTTGTTATTATTAATCCCAAACATTTCCAGTAGCAATCATCAGTCTTCAGTGGCAAGGTAAAATACAGACTTGTTTTGCCTCTCAACGCTTGATGGTCGAATTAACTCACAATGTTGCAGTGGTCCCCAATAATCGTCAGTACTGATAGATCAGATGAAATTCTATGTTGAACACAAGTATTAATCAAGGGTCCCTAGGCAAACCGCAACTCTCCAGCTATTTAGGTTGGTCGCTATTCCAGGGGCGGCTTTGGGGTATCTAATGAGATGAGGCTGAGTTCACGAATATGGACTTCTCCAGAGAAATGGTTAAGGGAGGGTGGTTAGTACTAAAATAAGTTAGCAGGTATAAATAAAGTATAAAGTTCTCAGATAAATATCTTCTTCCAAGTCGTGAATATAGCAACCGAGAAAACAACCAAATATGTTTTCTTGATATCCAAAGCACTTAAGCTTAAGCTAAGGAATTTATGTTACATCGATCCAAAAAGGATAAAGAGTACCCTGCAGAGTGAAGTACCTACTAGATAAAGATGATCTTGACTAAAAAAAGAATAGGAAAAAGGATATATTATAGGAAAAGAAAATGTCACAAATTTTGGTAGTCCGTCTTTTGGATAACACCCTATGGGATCAAGTTGAAGTAGTGGAGGAGCATCACGTAAAGTCATAAATCCATGCCAAATAGAAAGGAATCTCATTCACGGTATTAACTATAGTTGTAAAGACCTCTATTGAGCCTACAGCAGCCTCAGTCAATTTTGAACCTACGGGAACACATTCCTTGAACTTGGACAAACCTAAAATCTTCAATAATACAATCTGCAATATTGGTGTTTTTCAAGTTAAAAACACGTAGGTATTATTCTGGGGTGGTGAGTATTGCAGCTATCCCTACTGTTGAGAGACTGTGAAGCTCAGTCTCAGGATATTCACTCCAAAACCGCCCTTGCACTATTCATACTTAGCTTGGAAGGTCTGAAAAGTAACGTATGCCCCATATGGGCATGACCTATTGATGTTATATCCCGGCATTTTACTCTTTTATCTTGTTGGAAACGTTTTTTCATAAATTTAACTACCAACTTCCTTTGATGTTTTCCAAATCGAGAGAATGATGGATAGTTGACTTGACTAGGTATATTCACCAAACTTTGGAAATGGGTTAAAAATGGGAACGACATGCATGGAGGGAGGGTTGAAGTTGGTCTCATTCAACACAGAATTTAATTTTCTACGGTAAGGTCACACAGACGATGTTTTTCTCTTCTTCGTGGCTTGCCTGTTTAGGTTTGACCGTTTCGTCGATAGCAAGCGGTATCCATGCTCGGGTTTATCGAAAAATAGTTATACCTCTCAGGTATACTTATACTGTTATATGGGTTTGGTGATCAGCTGATTTTTTAATGCAAGACCTCAAAATCGTAAGGACGATTTGGAATTACCTACCCTGATGAAGAATAGGTCAACCAGAGAATTGCTTGTGAGTAGCCATTGTGGTTATATATACTTAGTTTGAGGGTGGAAACTTTCTCGGCTAGCATCCAGTTGTAAATATTAATTTATCCTTACAAGCCATTGTGTTTCCCAACTTATTGTTGCCTCTTCAGGGATTTAGTGTGCTGACTGCGGGCTTGTCCGCTTTTTCATGGTCGCTGCATTACATTCATGATCGTTTTGGACATGAGTACATGGTCTGCAGAGGGGGTGAAGTGGTGTAACGTTATATAAAATTGGGTTCATTTTGCGGGTAAAAATGGTAAATTCGCAAGAGGGCCACAAAGCTAATACATTATGGGATTCAATCTCAACTTCCTAATGTATTAGCTTTGTGGCCCTCTTGCGAATTTACCATTTTTACCCGAGAAATTAACCTAATTTTATATAACGTTACACCACTTCACCCCCTCTGCAGAGCATGTACGCTACGTATGCCCAAAACGTTCATAGATGTAATGCAGCGACCATGACAAAGGGGACAAGCCCGCCGCACGGTCAGCACCCTAAATCCCTGAAGAGGCAACAATAAGTTGCGAAACATGTTGGCTTGTAAGGATTAAACGAATATTTACAACCGGAAGCTAGCCGAGAAATCTTCCACCCTCAACCCATAGAGTATAACCATAGAATTAAAATCTGTCAGGTTGCCCGGAAGGAAGTCATGCACTGCATGGCGTTGAAACGTTCCAAAAAAATCAAAGATTTACTTTGTTGAACACTTGTTTTGGACTTTGGTTAACGTTGTTGTCTGACTTAGGCGAGAAGGCAGCTGAGCTCGGGTGGGTGTCTGTCCGACCAGGAGAGCATCGGCGCGGGCTGGCGAGGAGTCAACGGAGGCCCAGGAGACCGGACGTCGGGCAGCGTCGACTCGGGTCTCAGAGGCTCGTCCGACCGCCAATCCACCACTAATCTCTCCGACTCCACGACTGACGGTAAAGTATCAGCCACTGAATCCACAATCGGTTTCTTGCGCTTTAATGATGCAGGTAGGTAGTTTATTGAGTCGTCAAGACGGTCACAGACGGGCAGGCCAAATGGAAGGATGGTGTGGA
Source organism: Lygus lineolaris (assembly GCA_030264115.1). Classification (NCBI taxonomy): domain Eukaryota; kingdom Metazoa; phylum Arthropoda; class Insecta; order Hemiptera; family Miridae; genus Lygus; species Lygus lineolaris. The sequence goes on from JAEMON010000005.1 coordinate 10,626,082, forward strand.
GTGATGTACGGGAAAACAACGACTATGGGCCCCCATATGTAAGGTTACCAGATTTTGATATTCTCAAAACGGGACCCCCCATGTCTGGGGAAGTTGGGGCCCCCCCACCCTCTCCTCTGATACCTATATTATAGCTTTTTCAAATTGAATTCGTCCTTTTACAAAATGAATTAGTCCATTTACAAAATGAATTCGTCTTTTTTCAAAACGAATTCGTCCCTTTTCAAAATGAATTAGTCCTTTTACAAAATGAATTCGTCCTTTTACAAAATGAATTCGTCCTTCATAAAGAGGGCCCAAATCTTGAAGGTAATAAGGGCGGCGTCTGGGGCTCTGGAAAACGGTGGCATGCGGTCTTTATACATGTTGTTATCTAAAAACCTTGTGATACATTGGCTTTTTATGAATGTCTTGCCAACTTTCTGTAAATTTCTTATATCAATTATTCCTTGTAAACTTTGTAAATGTCTTCTATAACATATTTATTAACTATGCAAACAAATGCAATAAATTGTTATTCTTCTAGAAAAGGTATCTGCATATCATTTGGTCTGGTTGCCTTCAAGATTTGGGCCCTCTTTGTAAGGACGAATTCATTTTGTAAAAGGACGAATTCATTTTGTAAAAGGACTAATTCATTTTGAAAAGGGACGAATTCGTTTTGAAAAAGGACGAATCCATTTTTTAAACGGACCAATTCATTTTGTAAAAGAACGAATTCAATTTGAAAAAGCTATATAGGATGGTTTTTGAAATTAATAGCAAATTTGTCAATTTTTAGCAACTTTAACGGAAGTTTTAAGCTTCAAGCGTTATTTTAACTTCTGTGATTCTATACAGTCTTTTCTAATAGGGGTAGGAAGCTACATATATTAAAAAAAACTTTAGTAAATCATAGTCAAACAGCTTACAACAATGAATTAATATTTTATTCAGTAACTTATTATTATCAGAACAATTAAACATAGACTTGACCTAAAATAAGATAATGTCGTAAAAACTGGACTTCAGTGTTTATTTTTCATACTTTTGTGATAAATGAATATTTTTCAAAATATCAAGATTTTTTTTGATGACGAGCGATGCTATCATGCTTTATTAGACCATGAAAATTGGGAAGCAAACTCGATCCTGTCAAAATTATTACAATCTTTCATAGTTTGTAGAAGTCAAAAGTAAAGATTTTTAAAGGTTATTGCCAAATAGCCTATTTCGATTATTTAGAACCATTCTATTCATAAGAGTGCATACGGGACCAAATATTGGTAAAACGTGACAAATAAGCGTCCCGAATGGATATGTCGGGACAACGGAACGAGTCCCCGTAAAACGGGACTGTCCCGTTCAAAACGGGACGTCTGGTCACCTTACCCATATGTATATAGAAAAGGTTGAAATGTGAGGCGCAGTGTTTGATTGCTAGATACCTAGGTGCCAGAGGGCTGGTAATCGAGCGAGGGGACCCCACATGCCAGCAGGAGCCCCGTAAGCCTTATGTAAGGGGGGAGGCGGTAAAAGGGGTCATGCTGAAGGGCCTTGCCATTCCTTACTTACTAGGAGTCTGCTTTAAACTTTTTATTTATTTTTATTTAATGTAGTCCATTGTTTTTTCTTATTATTATTTATTTATATCTTGTAAAATCAAGATGGGACTTGGGGACCCCGAGGGCATTTTCCGTTGTGTCCAATGTCCAGCCTGACCTTGACAGAGACTATCTCTCCACTTTACCACTCCATTCCAACACTCTTCTTATTTATAAGTACTTCATGTTGAAGAATAACAGCTGCGATTTGACTAACGCCTATGTCTGTGACCGTCTTTACGCCTGATATTATTATGAAGAAAAGTAAGCCCGATAAGAAAATTGTGGGTTGATGGCGAGAATAGGTAGGTACAACGTAAGGATAAAGAAGTAGTGTAAATAGAGGGCTTGCATGGTTTTATACCTTCACCCAAATACATTCTGAGAGTTTGTGTAAGAGGTGTTTGCGTTATCGAAATAAAGTAGCTACCTACCTACCTACCTAATTCATCTTGATTACGATTACAATCAGAATTTTATGTTGATTGCTATGCGAATATCATGATTACAAAAATCGTAATAATATTGCCTGATTGTATTAATACGATTTTGAAATAATAAAACTACCGTCTGGTATTACCTATTACTTAAACTCTTATTCACGTGATCAATACCTATTAAAGTTTCAACCTCATGTTACTGCCTAAATCTTCAAAAATATACTATGGTAAAATGTATTAGGTATGGGGGTTTGGAAATATATTATATGATTTATTAAATAGGATTAAGTAGCTACCGAGTTTACTTGTATTTATTAGCTGTAATTAGGTATTCTCGCACTCAAAACAACAAGCGTCGGCGATCTCTGCAGACGACGGGAAATTAATCCATGTGATGATAGTCCAATAAATTTTACATCATCTTGATTATACTCTCCAGTCAACGAAAACTGGTTTAAACGAAAATGATGCTTATACATGGGTGCATATTAATTATGGAGAACGTAACGGTGAAGTTTCACACTTTGAATCCACTTACAACCAACTAAAATGTATTAATTAAATATAATGGGTTGTCTGGTATTGACATTGTATGTCTTTACTATGGCACATAACACAAAAAGTGTGACGTTACGGTGTGACGAAGAAAGCGTTATGAAAAATTCTGTTGATTTCCGCTTACAACCGAGTCGTTGCTAGGGTGGTTTGATTTGTGAAGCGGTGGTTAAATCATTTTAATAGGTAGGTAATTTCTAAATACATAAAATGTTCCAATGTGTTGCCGACTCGTATGCAAGCGTTTTTCTTTCGACTTTCAATCACTAAAACAGCCATAACTCCCTTAATTTATAGTGTAAAGTTGAAAATAAATATACCATTGGAAAAAGCGTTAAATTTCCTATTACCTCAATGGAAAATTTCAGTTTTTTTCTTCTGAATGTTTTTCTTCAGAATTTTCTCCTAACTTTTTGCTAGATTTGTTGTACTCGGGTAGTGTTCCTGAAGAAGACCGGGACGAGAATGAGTGAAATCTTAAATCGAAATATTGCCGAAAGTGAAATCAGATTTTCGTTAACCTTAGGGGTGGTGCTTACCCCGTCTGCTCAGCAGAAACCTAACCAAACCATTTGCATTTTGAGGTAAGCGGGACCGTTCAGTTTTGTCAGGCTTCTGTCAAAACCGAGATTACGATATCTACATTTATATTACTTAGTAGGTACCTTCACTTTTTGAAAAAATTGTGAAACTTATACAAATCCTTCGCAATATTGTAGTTTCCCATCTGAATAAGCATCGATTTGTACCATCTCTGGGAGAGATTTATCTTGTATGTGTCTGTGGGGGGAGGGGTCACGTTTCCTTGCTGATTATGTGTGTCATTCATCGTATTAGTGTTAGGTAGGTATTAGTCAAAATGTCACCTAGATTTCGTGGTTTCCACTATATGCACATTTAGTATCGTTTTAACGCACAATTATCTACTTACTACATATTTATAAAATCAAGGTTTCGTAAGTAAATATGAAACTTATTTATAGTTATATTATCTAATCAATGGAATTACGCTAATGAGATAAATTCATGTTCTTAACCCTTTGAACCCATCATTATTAAATTGCTTATTGTAGGAAAACCAGCTTTGTCGTTCCACTTGCGTTCTCAACCAATGGGTGACCGTTCTTGGGCGGTCTTCCTTATTGAGGGGCTTAATTCGTTCTATCTGTTCTAATTTAACCCACAACTCCGTTTATATATCAACAATCATTCGAAAAATATTTAAAACGTACTCACCTACTTTATAAACTCCCCTCCCGTGATGTAGAGTTGATCACGGCGCTTCTAAAGCATTTTCATAGTTCGGGTTTGAAAACGCTTGGGTAGTAACGAGACAAAATTGTTTTAGGGCCTCCAACAATCACTATAGACGGTATTGAGATGGATTATGATACTATCTCTCTAGTCACTTCAATCACTACTCCGCACATGTACCAATGTGAGTCTGCTTGGGTTTTCCCAATCTCTGATATGTACCTATAAAATACCTATGTGTACTGTTTGTTATATTTCTAATCAGTGTACGTACTTCCACAAACATTCGTCACACAAAAATACCAAAAGCGACACGACTAACCGCTCTTCAAATTTCAATTTGATTGATTACGAGGTTTACTATGCATGAATTTCTTCAGAACTTGAAAAAATAATATTTCACCACCTTTTGTACTACTGACAACAACCCCTAAAGTCGGGACAACCCAATGCTCACATATTTGGTTACTTAGGCAGCTTTTGATTAAACTTTCAATATTTTAGCACATGTACCTCTGTCATACGATCTGTACCTACTTGTAGGTGTCATATGATGTCACATGTGACAGTATTATACCGTATCACTGTTCCCTCCTCGTGTATGCTGATGTTCAACAATGTACTAATTTAGTGGCAGCATGATTCTTTGTTATGACGTTTCGCACAAAATCGCTCTTAACCGGTAGCGCTCCGTTAATGTGAATTGCAGTAGAAACTCTTGCTGCGTCTTATGAGAACATTAGTCTGTATATTTATCGATTTAAAAAAAGTATAATAATATCATGAAACCGATCAAAACAATGAAACCATTTTAATCGGTTTTGAAATAGGTAGGCAGTCGTATTTAACACGTTCTGTGCCTCTGACCGTTCCTAAGCTGCCTTCAAAAGAGCGCTACCTAGGTATCCGTTGAATAACTATTAATTATATTTTATATTATTATATATGTAATTAATTATAATAAAAACATAATAGTAATAAATAATTTACAGTTGCTAATACTGTTCTGATAGCGATGAAATTCGTGGGAAACATTTTTAACGCTAGTCCCCCAACTCGGGAAGGTCGTGTACCTTAGTCAGTTTTTCTTCGTAGGGCTAGATTTGAAGCAGTCCACGTCATTTTTTCCCCATTTTTTAAAGATATTATATCGATGCTCTAACTCGCTGGTTTCCAAAATATCCCGGAAATTTTGAAGAATCTCTGATAGTCGATGAATCATTACTTTTTTTTAAAAGGTAATTTTTGCCCAAGGCAATCTTGTATTGTACCTAGGGCAGCATTGATTGTACCTCGGGTAACCCCAGCTAGTGGCTCAAGGTATACGGAAATGACTTGAAGAATATGCATATACACCTTTCGATTCAAATCATGAAAACAAAACGAAAAAAGCGATGGCCCATGATAAAGCCCATGTCTAACAGCTTCGAAATCATCCATACTAATCAAGAAAAACACTTACCACGTCGCTGGGAAATCCCGATGTAGGTATGGAGCCCAAACCGCCAAAACGAGAGGTTGTAAACAACTTGACGCTGCTCAGCCACAACAACCCTCCCGACGCGCGCCAAACTTCGAGAACAGTGGTGCCAACATGAAAACAATTTTCCGCGTTCTAACGAATTTCCTCTCTTTGATTTGAGGGTCTCAGTAATAGAATGTTGCCCAAGGTACAAGCTACCCAAGGTACACGTCCTTCCCTACGGTTAAAATTTAAATCGCGAAATCGGTAATTGGGGAAATTCACGTTTGCGCAAGCGCAGGTGCTATAATTGCTCGACTGGAAGGATTTTATAGGAGAGACCGTCTAGGGTACCTGTATATATGTATAACCTGCATAATTATTACTGTTAATTGCATCAAGATCGGAAGAACAGCATCGAGATTTTTTCCCTAATTAAAGAACTGACCACATTATGAACTGACAAAGTGGACAGACAGACGACCCAGAACCAAATTTGTTCAAAAACCTTTGCAATCCAAAATGCGATTAAAATGTTTGATTCTGATTTTAGCGAA
>JAEMON010000005.1:10631942-10679724 GCA_030264115.1 Lygus lineolaris
GAATGGAACATTTTGACAATTTTTTTCTCTTCTTACGCAATTATGAAGCTTCTCTACTTCACGCGTAATTGAAGAAGCAAACTTCTAGCCTGGATTTGAACTTAAAAACTGGGAGTTCGAGAGTTCCAAAATTCATGCTTTTCGTTTCAATCATTCATTCTCCCTCTTTGTCATCTCGTATAAGAGCTAAGTAACGATATACCTCGAAACATATTTCCACTATTGACATGGATATGTCCATTGTCTGGCTTACGTGAGTACGAAAATTTCTACTATAAAAATGCAACAGGTTTTTCGTTTTCGTATTGATTTTAACGTACAACCAATGCGTTACTAGCGAAGTGTACATAACTCCTTAGCAGGAAAATCGTTCCCCACATTTTTGGAATCCTCTCATTTTATCACAACATCTCATGATCCCTAAGCCATTGTAGAGTCAAGGAAAACTTATTTATTACGCTAAGTTATAAACTAATATTGCTAAGCACCAGGTTCATCGTAGGTAGGTATACCATTGAGTAGTAGGCACTATTTTGTCACCTATCATGGTTAATTGCGAATATGTATTCAAAGTCAAATAGACATATCCATGCCATGATTTTTTTCCGTGTTAGCGGTTAAAATTTACAATAAATTTTTTAAATAAATGTTTATATTTTAATTGGTCTCTGCACAGAACGTGTTAATGTTTGGTATAAACGACTCACTTAGCTACTAAATAAACGGCTGCTAATTAACGGTGTTACTTAGCTATTAAATAATGAGGTGAAATTTATTGTTATATTGCCACATTTCATGCTGGTTTAATCTCATCAATTCGCGTGGGCTTGAGTACAACACCCCCCAACGAATACTCTGGTTAGGTAGGAATATATACTGCACGACAATACTTTTCTTTCGCATGACCTCAACACTGCACATTTTTGTCGTCGTGGTATTGATAATATAATTTTATGAATTTGCAGTTGATGATAACGACTGTTCTTCTATTTACTGTGCAGTGACTACGCCGAAGGAGAGCAGTAGCCCATCATTATCTCCTCTGAACGCCCATTCGTTTTCCAGATCGTTGGATAATTCCACTCTATCGAGGTAAAATACTTGATCAAGTTTGGAAAAACAAACAGTGTCAACTTTGCCAAGTCGGTGTGGCACATGGTTTCATCATTCACCATTATAATTTAGTGCAAGAAGTTCACGACCATGTTGATGTTTTTCCAATCCGACAAACATCAACACGATCGAAATTTTTATACGTTTTCGCATGAGCCATGAATAACAATGACTGGTTGCAATGAAATTCATTGGGAATCATCTCGATATTAGCACCCAACTGCCTTCAATGTTTGAGTTGAATCTGGTCCAACCTGCGAATTTGAAGTTACGAGGATTTTAAGTTTGCACATGCACAGAGACTGCTACTGATCCGACAGTGCTGCAATTTGTAGGAGGCCAATTAAATCCTTGAAAATTTCATCAAAATCGAGTGTGGCAAGGATTTACGAACCTTCACACAAGAATGCACTGAACAAAATTTGTACAGAAGGGTCTAAAACATGAAAGCAGAGTGGAAATTTAGATTTTGGAGAAACAAAGTTCACAAATAAAGCTTCCTCTACCTTTGGTAGACTATGAAGCAACAGACACATAGCTACCAATTCAATTTCAGTAGTTAGGTTTAGTTACCCACAAATCTCCCGCAACGAAACAGAAATATTTATTTAGATTTGTCTATTTAGAGTAGATATTTTCGTGGAAATAAACAACTTTTTCATTGACTCTGGTTTCTTTGTATACATAATTACCTACGTTAACGATTCTGTGCCGTTCACTTATCCTGATTTCTATTCGAAGGTCTGTGGAGCAACTCAGTTCGCCCCAGCTTGAGGTTGAGCCCTTGAGGAGAGGGAAGCTGAGGGGGAGTGGAGGCAGCGCACCCTCAAGTGCGACGACAGGCCGGTCTGGCGGCAGCACGTGGGGGAGCATCTCCAGGGTGTTTGCCAGAAGCAGGCATAAGAAACATCCTAGTCAAAACAATCAGGAAGGTAGCAATTTTTTTCAAGTCCATGCTGTATCCGCGATAATTATAATAGTCAGTGAACACACTTTGTAGCCGCCTCACTTTAGAGACTATACTTACCCCTTCCACTGCCAACTACGTGTGTGATCATTTTCTAAGGACTCAGCGGTTTTTGAGGAAGGACTCCATTCCTGTTCTAGCATGTCGTTTAAAGCCATTCTTGTAGATAATTTTTCATAAATAGAAATTTTCTAATTTTTTTATATGTGAGTTTCCTATCATTACTATACATAGACAATATAAGTCTCACTATATTTGGCGCCCAACGTGGGGCACAAACCCACGACCCTGAGATTAAGAGTCTCATGCTCTACCGACTGAGCTAGCCGGGCTCATATAATATAATGTGTATATAAGAAAAAGAATGGTTTTGAACAACATGCAAGAATAGGAATGGAGGCCTTCCTCAAAAACCCCTGATTCCTTAGGAAATGATCACACACGTAGTTGGTAGTGGAAGAGTCTCTAAAGTGAAGCCGCTACTACTTGGTGATGTGTTCTTCCTTACCACAATACTATAATGTGCAACACAAAGCCATATGAAAGCCATATGTATGATGTATGATGACAATAAACTCATTCATACATTCATTCCTGAATATACATATACCTACCTACCTATCTATAATAATATATTGTAAAATTTGGTGCAGCCTCATAATTTAGCAGGTACCTATTTATTGTTTTTTCATCTTTCGCGATGCTTTTCAGCACCCCTGCCTGAAACGCCGAGTGAAACCTGCAACCGCAGTTGGTCCCCTCTGACTGAAGAAGGATACGCAGAGAAACTGCGGCTCTTGAGGGAAGCCAGTGCAATTCCTATGGAGAGGTGGCGAGCTCCCACGGTCCTAGCATGGCTGGAAATCGCCTTAGGCATGCCTCAGTATGGACCGAAATGCGCTCAAAATATCAAATCTGGCAAAGTTAGTACCTGTCCACTTTTTTTCCTACTCTTTATGAGCATAGATGAGTTCATAGAAGGTACGAGATTCCAGGTTTGTTCCATCAAAGCAACCCTGAGCACCTCAGAGTAGGTGGTCCAGTGCTCATGCGCGTCCATGAGTTGACTCAGAGCAACTGTTGTGATGAAATACTTTTGGGATTAATTGGGAGATCTTGGGACCAGGCTGGAAGTGGAAGGTATAGCAGACGGTTATACTACATAGAACGATGCTAACCACAAGCGACAAGCCACTAGCAGAATTTTGAGTAGCTCTATTATCAAGATACCGGGAGCAGCTTGAAGTTGAACATTAAACATTCGCTCCCCAGAGTGCATAGGTACCCCTCTTGACAGATGTAAAATCGAACACGAGCCCCTCGACTTAATCCTGCTCGAATCCAACTACTAAACAAGTAATAAGCCAGAAATTTTTTTTAATTACCTATGGGAAATTAAAAGCCAGAAATTCTTTGTTAAATGCGTGTAGTTTCACCAGATCGAGAACGTGGGAGCAGCTTGAAGTTGAAATTTGCTCACCAGAGCGCATAGGTACCCCTCTTGAACAGATGTCAAATCGAGCGTGTTATTGCTCGGTATTTTGCGGTATCTTGTGTATCTTGCTCTGTCGGTATCTTGATGAGAGTAGCTCAGATCTTTACGGAGGATTGCATCTCGCTATCCAAACTCCCCATGCGCCACTGAGTCGCTCTGACGGAACAAACCTTCTACGACGACGTCTATATGGTTTCTGTCTGATTTTTGTGTTCAGGTACTGCTGGAACTTAGTGACGTCGAATTAGAAGTTGGCCTAGGTGTAACTCATCCAATGCACAGGAAGAAATTACGGTTAGCGATAGAGGAGCACAGGAATCCAAGTTTGATGCGATACCCGTGCATAGGGCAGCTTGGCCACACTTGGGTTGCCAGCGAGTGGCTCCCCGACTTAGGACTTCCTCAGGTAATTGAATATGATTGAATTTAGTGAATCCTCAGACTGGATCCATAAGTAGTGCATATTATGTACCTACGTAGGATCAAGCGGGGTAATTGTGGAAACGGGGTATTTCGTCGCTTAAGAAGCAACACGCCCTATCGACCATTTTCACGAAAATGAGGTTTTGACTGATTCTTATTCGATTTCTTACGCTGCATCGACTGGTTAGCTCAAAATTGCTTCAACTAGACTACAAAATCGAGAAATACTCGAAAAAACATAACACCTCCATCGACCTCAATACCTCAATTACCTACTTGGACAACACCCCATATCAACCTTAATTTCCTAATTTCTTTAATTAATACTTTTTTCGGTATTGTTCGGAAGGTAAGAAGTGACTGAATAACGGGAAACAAAGGGTCAGGTGATCAAAAACTGGATTCAGTTTTTTCCTCCTCCTGAAAAATTGGGATTTGGTTCATAGGGCGTGTTGCTTCTTGAGCGACGATTTGCAGCTGAAGGGCAGCCTATTTATTGAAAGACTTTCTACAAGAAGTGTTAATTTTGTTACTCGAATGTGTATTTTTTTCTACTATGCGTTATGAAAGAGTATACTTTGCAATTTTTCGTTTACTTTTTTCCCCACTTCTTATGCACATACTACCTATTTATATTCGTCAAGAACCAAATATATAATAAAATTGTAATCCAAATATTCAAATGAAATAAAAGAGGTTTCATTTGGTCAGAAAGCAGTTTCATTTGATCGTAAAATGCAACATCAGTTTGTATTCCCTGCTGTCAGGAATTTTCATATTTTGGGCAGCATAATATCTTGTGGGAATCACCATAGCTTGTTGATCACGATTTCTCCTGAGGAAATTGTGAACAAAAAAATTTCCGTCCTTTTCATCAGTAATGATACGGTAAACACGGAATTCTTGTTTCACAGGAATCTCAATGACTTGTCCGTAGTTTCCCCAAAATATTTTGTCATGGGCCAACTGTGAACAAATAATTTCTGGTCATTTCATCAGTCACCTACTCAAAAATACCATAATATAACAACTTAATTTCGTTCAGTGTTGTATTTGAAAAATGGAATACGTTCCATGGAGAATGCTTGTAAGACTGGGAAAATCAAAAACAGAAGACAACACTAGTTAGGAGCTTTTGTTTTTTGGCACAAAAATTTTTTGGGACACAATTAAAGTCAGCATTAGATAAATTCGTTTGCAATTGCCTTCTTGACCCTACTGGTTTTTATTCTTGCCCACCTTAAAGTACTGATTAGCTCAACTAAGCTAATTCAGTGGGCTGGCGAAAAGAGAAACTAAGAAACTATAAGTATATTCTTGTTCGTTTAACACTTGATTATGGTATTTTCAGTATTCCGAAAATTTCGCAACTAACCTCGTTGACGCTCGAATGCTGGATCATCTGAGCAAAAAAGAATTAGAAAAATATTTAGGCGTTACGCGTAAATTCCACCAAGCTTCCATCGTCCACGGAATCCATTTGTTACGGATGATGAAGTACGATCGTCAGGTGAGTTTTACCAACCTAATATCTTACTTTTTGGAACTCCGTATTCCTACTAACACGCGTACCAACCGAACATTGTAGGTACCTACCTATTTTACAAGGAAAGGATGAACAACGTGTCCGAAGAAAAGTCCTCTGCGCTCAGAAATAAAATGAGCTCTAATCTTATGTATGTGGACCTACTTAGAGCTAAGTAGGTATCTCCTAGATACTTAGGTACTTCTTGCTTGGTACTTATTGGGTGGTATTATATCGTTTGCTAAGAACAGAAGTGGCATGAGTCCAAATCAGAAATTTCGAGAAAATCGAGTTTGAAGTTGAGCGAAAACTCATCAATGAACTTTTGACACTCGACATTGTTGTAATAGCGATTTGTTTTTCTCGTCCGATTTTAAATTTTAATCTCTGCAAACCTCAGTGGTTTTCAAGATCATGAATCGCACAGCAAAGATTTGAACTCATATTAAGCCACTCTTGGATAGCAAAAAACCTTTTATACGAATAACATTTACTCAAAACTTGATAAATGCTACCTATTCATAATGATACTCAAATATTCTCTTAAATAATAATCAACGATGAAATTAGTGGCAAAAAGTTTGCTATATGTCTAATTGAAATTATTCGAGATATTTGAAATTTGTAACTATTTAAAAATTACGGGAAAACGTATTTTTCAATATTTCAAACCATCTTTGGTACCTTATCAGATAATTGAGCGTGAAAGGAACTTGATTGAGGTAATGAGTCGATCAAAATATCATACTATGGAAGAATAAATTGTTCAATGAGTCACTCCGAACTGCTATTTTGTCATTTAATCCTTCAGGATGATCCTTCTCTTCCTTCAATAATTTGAAAAAATATGTATTTTATAGGAAAGTACTACCGTTATTTTTGACTTATTTATTTTGTTGTTTCTATTGTTCAGGCGCTGGCTGTTAGAAGACATCAGTGTGAAAACGTAGATGCCGACCCTCTGGTGTGGACCAACCAAAGGTTTATACGTTGGGCTAGGAATATCGATTTAGGAGAATACGCGGATAATTTGAAAGGTGAGCAACAAATACAGGTTCTGAGAGATTGGTCGACAACGACTCTTCAGTATCTTGATTTAAAATGTAGGTACCAAAAAATGCTCTCTAACGAATTCCACAGTGAACTCCCAGTGTTCTTCGAGGCACACATGAGAGATAAATTTGTTGGTAATCGTCTTCGAATTGTTTGACATTTTATGTCATTACTTTGTCACATAAACGAAAAAAGCGTTAGCAAAAAGCGCCAAGAAAAAGCGTTAAGTAAGGTTGGTTTTCTGATGATTTCTGCTTACAACTGAGTCGTTGCTAGGGAAATGGTACTTCGTCGTTTTTCATCCCACAAAATTCGTCGACCATTCGTTCGAAAGCTCTCGATTTATCCAACCATATATTATTATGTTAAGGGGGTAAGGGGGTTCCGCCAGTAGTGTGAAACATTTATCCAACTTATCTCAGCCAATAATCGATCAATTTCAAATCTGTTTTCGGTATTATTTCAATTTTTTAATTCTGCTGCAACACACTATCAAAAATTTCACGTTTTGTTATCAATTTAAAATTTAGAATTTGAAATTTTGATAGTGCGTTGCCTTGCAGAATTAAAAAATAGAAAGAATGCCGAAAACAGATTTAAAATTGATCGATTATTGGCTGAGAAAAGTTGGAGAAATGTTTAACGGTCAAATAACGGTAACGGGAGGAGGGGAAAGGGCGGTTACTTTTTTTTAAACATACTGACATGAAGTAGTAATAAGATTTGTAGAGAGAGTTAGTCTGAACTCTATAATTCCCGAGATTTGCGAATTTTTGATGACGGTTCACACTCTGGCTGGAACACCCTTAACTACTGCGAAGTGCGCGGCCAACAAGATGAATTATGAGCAAGGTTATTTGAATAATTGTGTACACTCAGGTGATCATTCTCAATCATTGATATTGTTAACATGATTGCAACCGCTTGTTAATTTCTGATGATTTCATTGATCTAGTGTTTCGATGAAGAAACTACAAGTAGAAAACCGTACACGAAAACAGACACTATAGTGTTATACTATGTTTATAGTGTTAGCCTGCGTCGTCATACCAACAAGAGCAGCAAACGCCAGTCTAGTTATCTAAAGTTACAAATTAATTGTATCTAGTTTTCTGTGAAATTTACGTTCACAATCAATCAAAATCAACGATTCGCGGGCAAGGAATAGAATTGAGAAGAAAACACAACTGCTCTACATTGAACGAGAATCACTTTATTTCACAGCCAAAACATTGAACTGTATAACTGAACAACGAACAAAACCACAACGATCACAATAACACAACCAACTGACTAATCTTTTAGCGAATTTTTGAAAAAAATGAAGCTATTGCAATGGCTTCAAAATTTTTGTAATGCAAATTTTTGACAATTTTCTTCATGGAAATCCGTTTCAGACCATTCTAAAACGATTCCGGAAATTTAACACTTTTTCATATGTGTATATATATAATATATATATTTATATATATATTGTGTCACTCCAGACGATATCTGTCCGTGGGATCGAGATAAAAAATCCAAAAAAGTTTTAAAATGTCAATAATATCAAAAGTAAGGCTGAGTTCGTTGGCCAGAATTTTTGGAGTCTTACTCCAAGTGGTCAAATTTTGAAAATTTATTATCAAAAATCGCTAAAAAACGTGTTTTTTGAGGTGAATGACCATCCTAAACATAGAAACATATGGTATATTCGGAATCATCGTGAAATTTCCTATAAGAACCACCCACAAAATCGGTTAAAATTATTCTTTGAAAATTCGCTCACCAACTCATGCTGCATGAATGGAACTTTTTACAAACAAAACGATAAAACACGGAGTCAATAGAACGTCGAAATAATGAATAGATATATATCAATATTAGCACGACCAAGGCCTAATAATCCAAAAATATACTAGGTAATTAACTCAATAAAGCGGAATCTGACCCTCGCATAACAACAAAACATGAAAGCGCTCAGAAAAAATCAAGATGGCAACATAAGAACACCAAATTTAAGTAGGTTTCAATAATCATTTATTATTTATCTATAATCATTTCATCTATTATTTATCTAATCTATAATCATTTATTATTTATATTTATTAATCAATAATTATTTATATACCTTTTTCAACTGACCCAAAGGAGCGCTAGAATCGGCAAACAGTTCGCAACATTTTCATTGTCGTTTTCTACTAAGTAAACAGTTTTAATAAATAAATAACAAAACAATAAATAAATACATCACCCTGTATCAATTGTAATTCGTAGGTAGAGGGGAGTACAGAAGAGGGAAAGGGATGGGTAGGAAATGGGGGCGGGGGTAGGGACTTGCGATACCATTCGATACGAGTGTGGTATCGAATATTGCTTTCGATACTCAGTATTTTTGGTATCGATACTTGTGATTCGAGTATGCGTACTAGTATCGATACTTTTTCCGATACCGAAAGAAATACTCAATTGCGAAACGAATGATTGGATACCTAGTTTTGATATCTAGTTTTGATTGCTCCGTCATTTTGTCAGCTTCCTTAATTGCGATTTCGGTACCTTTAGTTTTTGACTGAAAGTTTTATTTAACGTACTGGTACTTGATGATTGAACGAAGTTCTTTCATTCACAATTATACGTGGATCATTTTCGCTTGACAATGATTGGTGTTTTCCTATTTTGAAATTCTTTGTGATATCTTGTGTCTATACAAGACTTTGGTGTTTCAAGTTGAGGTGTAAATGTGGCGATGCAAAACCTAAAATTCATTCATATTTTTTGCAGTTGTGAAAATTTTCTTAGAAATCATTCACGCTATAATAGTACGTACCTACTTATGTACTACTATGTTTTACTCAAGAGTTTTTCATTAATGTTTATACTTGGCTTTTTGAATCGTTTTCGATACATTTATGATTCAACTTAAATTATTTTTCTCTCAATATACTCCCTCCCCCCGAAATAATAATAAAGTCTAAAAAATAACTAAATAAGAACTAAAGACATAAAATGTCCCGATGCGATGCAGACGCAGACTCGTATGCAAGCATTTCAACTTTCAACACCGTTTGATTCACGTTTCACGTTTGTTTACTTTGAGAAGCAGATAGATGACGCTTCCTCTCAGTTACTCAATTTCATGACACTTGACATGACAAGTTGTCTCCGTTACGGTTACCATGTTAGAAACAAACGTTACTCTGTGATTAGCGAATAGGATGTGACTTTTGACAATGAATAAGTTCTCGTCTCGAGTAATGTAAGCGTTATTACGGATCGATCATCGGCGATGTTCGATCCCTTCAAAAATAATTCATGCAATATGAGTTGAGGCCGAGCAAAGGAAAAGGAAGAGGGTACGTAGAAAACACTGACGGCCGGCAATATCGGGAACGACCGTCTCTTGCTTGGGAGGGTAAAGTGGATCAAGTTTCAGGGAGAAACGGTAGGAGCGCTAGTGTACTCATCAACCCAACCAAGAGCGTTCCGCCGTTTTATAAACCTTCCGCGCATTTATTTAGAATAAACACACTAGATTAACAGGGGAAAGAGGTATACTAGAATGATAATGGTTTTCTATTCTAGCATCTTTCATTTAGATATTGGGTCGAAATACCGATTTTGGTATTTTTTGGATTTTTGGTCCTCATTGCCCCTTCAACAGAGGCTCATTCAGCCGCGTAATTTCGTGACGTGGACAGGACAGTAATCATCTCTAAAGCTAAAATTTCTTCAGGAACTTTTTCCAAGAGCGTTTCTACAGTTATTGATATACCTACAGGGTGTCCCATCTACATAGTACATGCATGCTTGCATGGGTGCATTTACTTAGTATTTTCACTCTGCTTCAAGATGGTGAAATCCATTTTCCATTTTACCATGTTTTAGCGACTCAAATCATCGATTAAAATTTGGGATTTCTTTTCGACCCCCTTTTTGTTGCATTTTTCGATTCCACGCTGAATTTTTTTTTCGAAAATACCTCGTTGAAAATTTTTCGAAGAGGCTTCTTTTCCGAGTTATATAACTTTTTGCGACCAACAAAAATCGACGATTTAAAACGTACTTTTTCTCCAATCCCCTTCAATATTTTTTAGATGTCCACCACATTTTTGAAATCAGCATCAAATTTCCTATCATCAGAAGCCAGTTTTCATAATGAACAATCGTCATCACTGACATTATAGTTGAAGCGCTTAAGATTTGGGAAAAAATGGGGTTTTCCAATACATTTAGTTCTTGAAAAAATTTTTTCGAAAGCATGGAAAAATTAAAAATGGATTTCACCATCTTGAAGCAGAGTGAAAATACAATGAAAAAAGTCACATTCATGCAACATGAGCTGATGAGCGAATTTTCAAAGAATCATTTTAACCAATTTGGTTGGTGATTCTTATAGGAAATTTCACGCTGATTCCGAATATACCATATTATGTATGTTCGTATGTTTAAGATGGAAATTTACACAAAAAACGCGTTTTTATTAGCGATTTCTGGCTCTAAATTTTCAAAATTTGAACCCTTGGATTACTCCAAAAATTCTGGCCAACGAACTCATCCTTTTGATATTATCGACATTTTGAAAATTTTCCGGATTTTCACCTCGATTCCTCGGTCGGATATCGTCTGGAGTGACACACACAGATATACAAGATGAAAAAGTGTTAAATTTCGGGAATCGTTTTAGAATGGTCTAAAACGGATTTCCATGAAGAAAATTTTCAAAAATTTGCATAACAAAAATTTTGAAGCCATTGCAATAGCTTAATTTTCTTCGAAAATTCGCTAAAAACAAAATCTTGAAATTGAATAAACTCAAGAAATAAGGGGGTTACAAACAAACTCTATGAGACACTTTTTGTTGGAAATTACCTGTAGAATCGATACTTGGCCTGTGGCACGCACATCATAGGTGTAACACCCTGTAGGTACAGTTATTTATTTAGTTTTATTTGAACGGGCCAAGCCCAATTACACTTTGGATAATAAACATCAGAATAATAGTTCACATCATTAGGTAATAAGTACTTAGAATAATACGTGAGAGCGAAAATTAGGAGGAGGCAATTAATTTCCTTAGCGAAGAAAGAGTAGAAAAGAAAAACTCGGCGCTCCGAGGCTACTTTGAGCCTTTGGCTAACATCACAATTCATGAATAATGTTTTCGCGTCTAGCTGACCAGCTGATCTAGGAGCTCCATTTTCGGCTCAGCTAATCTGTTAGCTCCATTTTCGACTCAGCTGATCTTAGAGCTCCATATTCGACTCAGCTGATTTGGGAGCTCCATTTTCGACTCAGCTGATCTGAGAGCTCCATTTTCGACTCAGCTGATCTGGGAGCTCCATTTTCGACTCAGCTGATCTGAGAGCTCCATTTTCGACTCAATTGATCTGGTAGCTCCATTTTCGACTTAGCTGGTAGAGTAGTACCTCAAAATTTGGTGGGAAGGGAAGTAGTTTTGTGGTAAGGAAAATAGTATGGTAGTAAGGGAAGTAGTTTGGTTGGAAGGGAAGTAGTTTGGGGGTAAGGAAAGTAGTAGGGTGGTAAGGGAAGTAGTAGGGTGGTTAGGGAAGTAGTTTGGTTGGAAGGGAAGTAGTTTGGTGGTAAGGAAAGGAAACTACTTCCCTTTTCGTGACATACCTAATTTCGTGACATCAACTTCGTGACATAATTTCGTGACATCAACTTCGTGACACTTTCTAACTCCGGTAGGCCACCGCAAAAACATTATTCGTGTTAAAAATCGATTTGATGAAGAAGTTATTCAATAGTTAGTAGTTATTTCTTGACGTACCTACATACCACTACCATATATTATCTATTCAGCGATCATTACCGTATCGTTTTCCAACAGATTCCGGCGTGCACGGGGCCCTGGTGGTTCTTGAGCCTTCCCTGAACGGCGACACGATGGCCACAGCCCTGGGGATCCCACCATCCAGGAACATGATCCGCCGACACCTCGCAGCCGAACTAGAAGCTCTCGTACTCCCTGCCAGGTAAGCCTCACAACACCTTCTTTCTCATTTATTGGTCATGGTTTTCATTCAACATACTCCGTTGGAATTTGTTTTGGTTTAATATTTTGAGAGTTGAGAGTAACTATTGATCCTTTGGTGGTGGTTTCCAATGATTTTTGTTTTGCTTCAGTATCGAAATTAATCAAAACCTTTTTTTTTTTTGTTTTTTACTTGCTAAACTCATCCTGTTTTTATTAACCCTGGTTTTTCGTTTTTTTTTGGACGGCTTCGTACTTCATTTGATACTGATAATGGACTCAGGTTGAGGGATGGGGATTATTGTGTTTGAGTCCTCGTGTGTACAGAATCTTTGCGAACCTCCGTAGCTTGCTTGTTGAATAATGTTGGGATAATTCTCAAATCCAATATTGCGGATAATGCTTTCTCGACACATCTCGCACGAGTTCATACGATATTTTCTGAGTTTCCGATTTTTTTTTCGTGGCGTTATAATTTTCCTTTTTGACTTGGGAAATTGTGGCGTTTCATGGTCCATATCCATGTGAAAATACTGGTTGTACTGACAAACCTGCTACATGAACGCCCTGTATTACCTCGAAAGTCCAGGGGTGATTTCGAGATATCTGAATTCCACGATTGGGTACCTATTGAAAAAGTGTGGTATTTAAAAAGTATGTCAAGACCAATCATTCAAGCCTAGTTACCCATTGAAAGTGTATGGTAAAGTCATGTCAACAAAACCGATCATTCAATGAAATTTTCTTTGAACATATTGATTAGGCAGGTACGAAGGTACTTACTTTTTTCTGAACGGTTCCATGTCTATTACCAGTTTTATTTGCACTCAAAAAACCACTTTCACTGTGCTGTTGGGTGTACAATCAGCTCTAACTATATATTTCAAATTGCACATAATAACATTTTTGATTATTTATAGAATGCACTTGATTAACATTATTGATTATGAACCACATCAGTCCTGAACTAACTTTAACGTCTCAACAATCATTATGTGTGTAGGTACCCATTTCTCCCTAAACGTTTGTTACTACCTATTGGTAGGTAGACCGTTCATTCGGGGTGACAGATAAGGTGTGACTTGTGGTATCGATTCTACAGTTATTTTTCTACAAAAAGTGTTTCCTCGAGTTCTTTCAACCCCCTTTTTGACCGAGTTGATGACTTTTTCGCTGAGATGTTTTTCGCTTGTTCCTTGTTCGACCTCATCTCACTATAAAGCTATAACTACCCATGATAAAATTCAAAATAAGGACCATCCGGAAGAGCGTTAAATTTCATGTTTTAAATTGGATTGCAAATTGAATTTTCTCAGATTGCCAATAAGTAATCTCTCTCTCTCTCCCCCCCCCCCCCCCCCCCCCCCCCCCCCGCCACCAATTCGGCTTCCTAACAGTATGTACCTCTGGTTATTTTTTAATCGAGCCATTCTTGTTAATTTCACTGAATTTATTTATTAGAGAAGACAATGACGGCAAAATGCAAAAAAATGTGGATCTTAAGGCTGTCTTAGCAGTTTTATACTTGACTCATTCTGGCCGTAAATGTTGAGTATCAAATTTCAAGTATTTTTGCTGGCTGAATCAGTTAATGACACTCCCGAGTCATTTGAATGAAGATACAGCGATTTGGACATCCAACATTCCTGATTATAATAGTCTGATATCATTATAAGTGCCTTTTCAGGCATTTCTAAAACTTGTCATGGGGTCTAACGACTCGACCACATCACTCAAGGTTCAAGGATCTCTAAACTGGTGACCCCGGCCTGATCTCAGTGAGGTTGTGTGTGGTGCAGACTTGCTCCTGACCCCTAGACCCATTATTTCATCATCTGCCATGATCAGAGTGATGTGGGCTGGGGAACGCCAATCTATCCTGACCATAGTACAAGGAGTAAAGGCAGAGGATTCCTGTCCTTTTTGGTGGGTCACAACATCCTTCCTCACTGGTACTGTCAGAGTCAGAGAATCCTGGGTAGGCAAGTCTCTTCTGTGGGCACTTTCCCGATTATTCCACGTGACCAAGTTGGATATAATTATAAGTGATTTTCCAGGCTTTTCTAAAACCTGTCACGGGGTCTAACAACTCCACCACATCACTCAAGGTTCCAGGATCTATTAACTGGTGACCCCGACGTGATCTCAGTAAGGTGATGTGTAGTGCAGACTGGCTCCTGACCCCTAGACCCATTATTGCATCATCTGCCATGATCAGAGTGATGTGGGGAGGGATGAGCTGCGGAATGCCAAGCTATCCTGACCGTAGACATAGTACAATGAGTTTCCTGTCCTTCTTGGTGGGTCACAACATGCTTCTTCACTGGTACCTGTCAGAGTCAGAGAATCCTGGGTAGGCAAGTCCCTTCTTTGGGCACTTTCTCGATTATTCCACGTTACCAAGTTGGATATAATTTATTATAGTGATTTTCCAGGCATTTCTAAAACCTGTCACGTGGTCTAACAACTCCACCACATCGCTCAAGGTTCCAGGATCTCTTAACTGGTGACCCCAGCGTGATCTCAGTAAGGTGGTGTGTGGTGCAGACTTGCTCCTGACCCATTATGGCATCATGTGCCATGATCAGAGTGATGTAGACTGCGGAACACCAAGCTACGCTGACCATAGACATAGTCTAAGGAGTAAAGGCAGAGGATTCCTATCCTCTTTGGTGGGCCACAGCATGCTTCCTCACTGGTACCTGTCAGAGTCAGAGAATCCTGGGTAGGCAAGTCCCTTCTGTGGGCACTTTCCCGATTATTCCACGTAACTAAGTTGGATATAATTTATTATAGTGATTTTCCGGGCATTTTTAAAACTTGTCACGGGGTCTAACGAGTCCACCACATCACTCAAGGTTCCAGGATCTCTAAACTGATGACCCCGACGTGATCTCAGTGAGGTGGTATGTGGTGCAGACTTGCTCCTGACCCGTTATTGTATCATGTGCCATGATCAGAGTGAGGCAAGTCCCTTCCGTAGGCACTCTCCGGTTATTCCACGTCACCAAGTTGGATATAATTAGGAGTGCTTTTCCAGGCATTTCTAGAACATTTCATGGGGTCTAGCGCAGCTCTGACCCATTTTTGCTACACAAGAATAAACCATAATGAAAAACTTAGATCGCAGATACAATGCAATGTTTTTTTTTTTTTTTTTTTTTTTTACATTGAAAATAGCTTAAGCTAAAAAAAGCATTAAAATAGGAGCTTTACGGTCGTATTAGTGAGACGGGGTTGAACAAGTTACACAATCATAACGTGAAAAATCTATTTCGAAAAAACGACATTTTTTTGTAGGCCATTACGACACAGACAATTACTCATAATTGTGGAATCGATTCCTGAAGTTTTTCACCTTTTATCTGTCAGCACTTATCAACCTACCATACATTAGTATAATCGATATTCATCATTCGTGCAATCATAAGTTTGATTAGGCCCTTACCTTATTATTCTAGTTTAGGTGTGGGTTATTGATTTCTTTGCGAACTTGACATTCTTAAGCTCCGACGACCCGCTCCTACTGGAGTATGTGTTGAAAAGGAACTTTATAATTTTTTCAAAGACAGTAAAGAAACAACGTTTAAAATGTGGGCTTCCAACTTATAAAATAGATGTAGTCGGGAAAGTCTTGACGTATCATTGGTTGAGGTTATTAATTCTTATTTTGTTTTTGTGGATTATTCCAGACACGAGCTACTTGCCAATCTTTGAGCTACCAAGGTAGATAGCAGAATAACCGATTTTGTATAGCTATCACCAACACATAAACACTGACCAACCATCTAAACACAAATATCCGAAAACGCTTTTGACTGCAGAGGTTTTGCAGTTCCTTACTTATTTAGGCTAAAATTGGTGTTATTGTGTTACTGTAAACTGAAACCAGATACAAATTGAATAAATAAAAAAGCTAAAAATAATGATTTTAAAAGAACGGATTTTTCTAAACGTATTATTAATGTTTTTTCTAAGGACTACAAAATGAATGAGATTTCTTGTTTACCTCAGTGGAAGGAATGGTCGATTTACAACATTTTCTCGAGGTCATCCACTAGATAGTATTTTGTAACGATAAGTTGCCGGGATATTCCAGTTTTATGCTGTTCGTGTTGTGTTGACAAAATCATGTATTTTCTCCATGAAATACTTACCCAGTGGTTCTTTACTCATATTGATAAATATTGCGTACAAATTCAAAATAATATAAGTAAAGTTTTTCATTGATTTTACCAACTTGCCTAGTGTCCCTTCGGAAGTGCGTCGTATTGAGTGAAAGAGCGGGCCACGAAATTCAATCATTGAAAGCCTAATTTGATTGTTATTTGTGTTCATTCGCGGTTAAATTTAGGCACGCATGTAATGAAACTCAAACTGGAAGAATCGTAGTCGTCTTTGTAGTCGGTTTCAAAATTGTCTCATTTCGATTACATGAACACTCAACATTTTAGCTGAGAATCGGGGCAGTTGCAATCAATTTTGAATCTATAATTTCAATTTATTTGTCGGTGATTTTAGATCAGAACTAAAACCTACCTTTTATTATTTAGCATAATCTATCATCTGCTCAATTTGATTAGTAACATGATGAGCATGCGCCAATTCTAGAAGGTTTCGCTCGCTAAACTATGAAATGGTCAATAATGATTGGGATAGTATCACTCAATTTCCTTATTTTTCAAATTGATACTCTCTATCCATAGACAAATTTTAAATTCTCAACAGTTTTCAGAACGAATTTTAAATTCTTAGTTTTCAGAACGAATTTTAAATTATCATCAGTTTTCTGAACGAGTTGTAAATGATCAAAACTTACCTGAACGAATTTTAAATTATCAACAGTTTTCTGCACAAATTTTAATTTATCAACAGTTTTCTGAACAAATTTGAAATGATCAACAGTTTTCAGAACGCATTTTAAATTCTTAATAGTTTTCTGAACGAATTTTAAATTATCAACAGTTTTCTGAACGAACAATGAATTCTCAAAAGTTTTCTGAATGAACTCAAATTTCTATCAAGTGTTTCTTTCAGTCCTACTTGAAGACGTTTAGGCGACTCTGTTGCTTGTTATGAATCCTCTGCGTCCAAATTGATTAAATCAGAACTGATTGAATCGTACGATAGAATCGTTTTTCGAGGGTTTCCAACTCCAACGCCTGTAAACAGCTTAGATTCGTCGCTGGCTAATAGTTGAAATTTCACTCAGAAAGCGCTAAATAGTAAACAATATTTTAAAGGGACTTGAATGCCCAATGAAAAATAAGCGAAATGAACTGGGGGAAATTTGGTACCTTTTAACGGTTCGATCAATTCCACAGTTGCTTACGGATTGCTTACGGAAGTAGTTTGATGATCTATATAATTCGAACAATTAATATAAATGTATAGAAAAAACCCTGAAATATAAAACAATTTGGTAGTCTCCAATAGTTAAGTAACTAACTCTGCTCCGTGTAACATGAAATTTCCATTGTTGCTTTTATTTTTCTTTAAAAATATAGAAACTACAAAATTTAACTGAGTTTAAGAAATATAAAAAAATTTATTAATTTTGCATAAAATTATCACTGACTCTGCTCTGAAGATTAAATATAGCAACCAGATAATTTAATGTAATTAGGATGCTGTATCGTCTTTCTCAAAAGTTAATAAATGTTCAGTAGAGTTAGACTTATTTGTATATATGTGTCGGATATTATTGTAAATAACAATCTATATGTGAAGGAAATAAGTAGATAGGTTGTGGAATAATTCATCTATATTTTTGTGTATTGAAAATGATTATCGAAGAATCAATAATGAAAAGAACTTGAAACCTCAATTGTTATCAGCATTATTCCGATCAAATCGAGTTTCAAATGATGAATGATGTCTTTATTAGGTTAAATTATTCAATTAACAGTCTATACTTGATTAATAAAGTACGAAATCATATCGGTGGTACACTGAATAGTAATTCGTTCAAATTAACATTCCTACCTAATTTGAAACCAATTGAAAAGTGTAATAATTCGTAGGTACTAGTTACCTAATGAGTTTTACGAACTTATTCTATTTTTATACGATACTGTGGGTATTTTGTCTTGATTTAATGCGCGTGTAAACACTTTTTACTTCAATATTTATTGCATTTTAAGACCCCATTTTATGTCGAAGATTTTCATTTGGTTCTACTGGCTGTTCCATCAGTGGAGTTGATTTGTTACGGAGGTAATTATTTAATTTCGTACCTAACAAAAAAAAAAATTAAAAACGCGATCACATAATTGTAGGAGGGAGAAATCATATTTTTTTAAGCCGGCGGTGGTAATTTATTCTGTAACCTATCTACTATATCCAAAAGCCAAAAATTATGTTCATGAACCTTTCAATTAATATCAATCACTGTTAAAGAAAACTCAAT
Source organism: Lygus lineolaris (assembly GCA_030264115.1). Taxonomy (NCBI): domain Eukaryota; kingdom Metazoa; phylum Arthropoda; class Insecta; order Hemiptera; family Miridae; genus Lygus; species Lygus lineolaris. The sequence continues at coordinate 10,650,905 of JAEMON010000005.1, forward strand.
GTACAATAATGTAATTATTTAAAAAAAGAAATAATTATTAAAGAGATTTGCTGTGGGACAGTGTTGTTTATTCGATTGCTTTGTTCCATCGTGGATACTCAAAAATACAAAATAATATAGTATCCATGGTTCCATCCAACCGTCAACATACGCACACACACAACAGAACAAGCTGAACGTGCTGCATTTTATGTGCTATTTCAACTCTTGTAGAATTGTTTTGTATTGCAGTAGATTAGTAGATTTTGTGTTTTGATTACCACGGTAACAAAGACATCGTAGTTTGTATTCCTCGATGTTATTTCACTATGGATTGGGTTCAAGTAGCGTTCACTCATCAGCAGAACTACCTACTACCTACAATGTGCAGATACTACCTAATTGTTTGCAAATAATTTGTAGGTTCTTGAATATCAGGATCGTAATTACCAGAAGTGTAGTAAGTCGGCTGCATAGTGATTCGTAGATGAATATTGTCTTGAGCCAAATAGTAAAGACTCACATAATCTTCAGTTTTCGTTTTCACGACCTTTCGGGTCCAACTCGACCCTTCCTCAGGTGATCCTGGACTTGATGATTATAGTAAAAATTCAGTCAACAAACGAGGTTACCTGGCTGTTCCTGAAACAGAACCATGTCATGAGGAACACACTAAGTACCTTGTCTTGCAGAGGAAGGAAGATAATATAAGATATAGCATTTCCAAACCTACGTGCACATTTTCCAAACCAAATTGGACATTTTAGAAACCAAATTGGACACCAAAAAAATGAAGTTTTACTATTGAAGTTGGTCATCCATGAAAATTGGGACGTTGGGCAAATTGGTCGGACAGGATAACTGGACCAATTTTGGTCTTTTCATTCTAACCAAAGGTGATCCAGATCTGATATGCACCAAATTATTTCAGATCAGCCAACAGCTCTTATTGGCAAAACGCCATATTTCAAAAAAGTAGAATTTAACCACCTCCAAATTGGACTAATCGGAAAATATTGGTGCTTTTTGATCTCTACAGTTGATTTTCTATAATATTGTGGGAGGGGGGTTAGTGATTTTGGTCGTTTTGGCTGTATTACACCTTTCAAAACGGGCGTAATGGATTTTTTTACAAAAGTTACAAATTAGGTGTTTTTGATCGCCCATAGAAAATGTCCTATTGAACCAATGCCGGACGTTTCTCTCTCAGACGACGCGAAATTGAATGCTCTTCAAATTGCTTCTCAGCAACTTTTTATTTAGGATGCGCCGTCTTCGAGCTACAAGCCCAATTTGGTTTGGAGACTGCCCAATTTGATTTGGAAATGCTATATATGTATAAACCAAGGCAACAAGTTCTCGCTCTACTCATCACACAAAGAATTTCCAATTCAACAATTAAGCTACAAAGTTTTCATCAGTACTGGTTTCAGTGTGGAATAGGGTATTCCTCAATCTGTGTTCGCTTCGGGGTCGGTAGCCGTTTGATGGATACAATTTCTGATGGATTGGATTTGTTTCAATAGTTTAAGCCCCATCTTGCAGGCCCAGACACCGGAGGAATGTTCTACCTCCTCTTAACCGAAGAGGCACTGCGGATTATTGAGAACTAGGTCCTTACTCTAACAAACCCCAAAACCCTTTAGAGCCTTTTCGGTCGACAATGAGAGGGCAATTCGCTTCAGGAATACTGAATATTCCCTGTGAAGTGCCCAGTCGGTCAAACCCACTAGGGGTGTAGGGGGATGAATGAACTAAGCTAAAAATTCAATAGCTAAGTAAGTCTTTACTATTTGGCCGAATCCCGACGATATTCATCTAAGGATAACTATTGGTACATATTAGTGGTCAATTATTCCAACAATAAGCCTCCAACAATAGAGGCTTCATTACTTCATAGTCTATCAAGACAGCGGAAGTTTTATGATCGGAAACTTCTCAAGTAAGATCAAACGCTTACAACTCCTAACACTAGCGTATCCTCTACCGGTCATGCTTTTTATATCTCCTGGGCAGATAAATAATCTAGATTGATGCATTTATTTTTTAACTTGCACGAAAAATAGAGCCCGAAGGCTCTCTGTACCTTTCTGGCAAGATAATATTTACAAAAGAATCATTGAGAAAAATAATACTAGAGTTAGGAAGTGTAACCTACCCCAATCAGTAAAAGTTCCAAAAATAGTGTTGTAGGTAAAAAAAGTCATCTTTTTCTAACTATTTTTATTTCACATTCTTTACATCTTACGATGTTAGAAAGCATCCTTTTATTTATCTGGAAGTTATAAATATTTGTTGCTCTATAATATTGATAGTATGGCAACTTTGTCTCAGTCCCAACTATCATGAGTGTACCTATACATGAACTTATTATATTCTCACGATCTATGTCTAATTCGAAGTATCTTTGTAGAGAAATGAGGCCAAAGGGATACAAATTTCAAATTCTAAGGAAGTGAAAGGTCACCGTCATACGTTGGCGTTTTCAATCTTTCACTTATAGGTATGTCATTCTGGTGAATATTTATCCCCCATATATCCAAACCATTCCCCTCGAATTTCCTGGAAACAAATACCTATCGTACAACAATAATTACGATCCTCAATTCCGAACTTATCGTTAATTCATAAGGAAGCACCTCCTAGTCGTATCTTGCATGATGAAATATACATTATTCTACTACTAACTCTACTTGTAATATATAATAATAAATTTCAAAAATATTGAAATCCCATTAATTACATTTTTAATTGTTTCATGCCCTTTCGGATTATCATTCATTGGTACCCAGAGTAGGGCACATGGTAGACTACCTTAATTTGGACACGGTCACTAACTTTGGTCATTACGAATTTTGTCTGCACATCTTCTCTCTCTTATAGTTTACAGCTGAAATTCGATGTGGCCCATATTACTGAAAATTCAGAAGAAAGAGCCGAAATTAGGGTGCATGGTTTTTCGACTTGAAGGAGCGAACTTAGGTCGCCCGTAGAGCTCAAATATACCTACCTTATATAAATACGATACTCGTAATATCGAGTATATAATATCGTAAAATCCTTATATAATGATACTCGTAGGTATCATTTCAGAACTAAACAAAATATATTTGATCTGATATTTGTGTTAAGACAAATAGATTTAGTCGTTTCCTATCCGTTAATTAAATTAACTACTGTGAAGATTATTAAGAAATTTATGCAAAAATGAGTGAACTTACTTGAACTCTGCCTTGTAACTGCTGTAACTTTTTATTCTTACACAGCGCTCAAAAACACGATAAATCGCATCTTGTGTATAGTTTTTTTTCGATTTTGCACGATGTCTATTTAGATTTACTCACTCGGCATGCTTAGAAATGTTCTTTTCTCTCACGGGAACAGCACCTCAGCACTTTGTGATTGTCTGCTTGTCTGTGTTCATATGCTGTTAAATGGGATCTTAGCTCTCATAAACGTCACTTTCCTTGTTTTGTTGTTCCTAGTTGATATTTTCGTTCTGCCCGATCAACTCATGAAAATTTTCTTTTCCATGAATCTACGATTTTATTTCCCCCTTGCACGACCGGACATGAATGTTGTCTTCGCAATGTAGAATAATGGGATTTTCGTAGTGGACGATTTATGGTAGGCTGGAGATTTAGAAATTGAATACCTAATCACACTACAACTACTTTATAACGGTCATGATTCACGTAGGAATCACATATTAAAATCGCTCATTTACTTATACATATATCACCTATAGGCAGCTTGCTTCCAGTAGGTCGGTGTTTCCATTTTTCCCTTATAATAGCTTCTAGTAAGGCGAACTTAGCGAAATTCGTAAGTCGAACTACAGATTATAAGAATTTCGGCCTAACGCTTTTTTCAATCAGTCAGTAAAACAGTGGATGGCCAGGAACCGTGCTTCTTGCATTATTTTATCCATTAGGTAGACTTCTAATTGTTGGGTGATGATAGTCACACTCGCCCTTGTATACAGGGTGTTTGCCCTTGCGTAAATTGGGTAAAACTAGACGGAAAATGTAGTAGAACGCCGCCAACAGCAGCACCTTTCTATCTCAATCCATTCCCAAGATATGCTTTTTTAATTTTTTTTTCTTTTTCAGAAAACCACTTTTTTCCCATAAAAATCCACGTCTCCTCGCTGTGAAACAATTGTTTTCTACTCTTGACCACATTTTCGGATTCAGCGTTTAATTTCCCATACGCACGTTCATGATCAATTGCAGTTCAAGCATTTGACATTTAAAAAAATGTTATGTTTCTGAAAATACTTGTACGTTAACTGCATTTATTTATTTACTTTTTTCCTGAGATTTGACAGCTTCCAGCACGTTTTTTGGAAATGCAGTTAACGTACAAGTAATTCCAGAAACTTAATTTTTTTTCAAATTTGCAATGCTTGAACTGCAATTGCGGTCCTCAGGAGTTCGTTTTTGATAATGAACGTGCGTATGGGAAATTAAACGCTGAATCCGAAAATGTGATCAAAAGTAGAAAAAAAATTATGTCAAAGTGAAGAAAAGTGGATTTTTATGAAAAAAAACGTGGTTTCTGTAAAAAAAGACCTTTAAAAAATCATATCTTGGGAACGGATTGAGATAGAAAGGTGCGGTTGGGGGTGTTCTACTCCATTTTTAGTCTAGTTTTACCCAATGTTTTCCTTTACACCAAGTGGCAAACACCCTGTATGTTTCAATAAATGAATGTCTTCTGCCATAAAACATCACAACACTATATCTCCTTTCTCTTTTTCCGTGACAATAATTATAACAAGCGTCTGAAAATTGTTGGGTCTTAGAGATATCTACTACCTACCTACCTACCTACTTCGTTTGTTAATATTCATCTATCAAACGAAACGTGTTGAACAATACCTACCTACTTATTTAATATGAATACACCGAAGTTATTTCGTATGTCTTTCTCTTTCTCGCGTTGTTCCCTGGTCATCCACGCGTACACATTTCCAATGCTTTCAGTATTTATCATTCATTCTTATAGTATGGACGATCCGTTTCCGTTATTGCGGATTTGGGGTGACTATACACCCTTTTTCAGGTTTTTCAGGCACTAATAGCTCACAGTCATTGTAGACATTATACAGTTAACGAGATTCAAAGGTGAAACAGTAATCTATTGAACACATGTTGATTACGATTAGAGATTACTAGTATTGTTTCAGGATTTACGTTATGAACCTTTGGAATCGAGCATGAAACAAATCTATTGTGATCGGCACGAAATTGTTGGTTATTTTGTGGTCATCTATAGGCAGTGATCTACGCAGAAGGGTTATTCACTCGCAAAAATAATAAACCATTGTGCATTAAGTTTCACGGATTTTGGAGAGGTTCGATGTAGTAGCTAAGTGTAGGTACTCTGAAATAAAATATGAACAAATTAATCGTTCATGAACAAGAATGCTATGCCGACCCAGGGTTACCATCTTCTTTTTTCTGAAGGTAGGAAAGACCACAAGAAAATGCAGGTTATCCACCACATTTTCATAAATGAAAAAAATTATAAAATTGGCCTTATTTCATCCGTCAATATGTAGATGCCTCACTGAGATACTTCAAAAACTGAAATAACTTTCAACTTGAAAAAAATCACGCGTACAGATCGAATTTTTAGAAAATATTCTCTTAAAACCGAATCAAATAGATTTAGGTATTTAGGCCTTTTGTATTTCTTCGAAGATTAAATCTTCGTCAGATGGACAGAAAGCATTTTTGGAATTGAACAATTTTTTTCAAAAAATTCTTGGGTTGTCTGAAATTTCAATTTATTTCTTTGTATTGAGAATTTTATCTTGGCGGTTGGTTCGACTTGTGGGGCAATTCCTCCGAACTTGAAAATTAGAGAGCGCAGAACGTGACATGCTCTACAAAAGAAGGATGGATAGTAAATAAAAAGAAACCGGAGTTACATGAAAAAACGTTGTGTATTTCCACGAAAGTAATGAGTTACAAAGTTAAATCGATTTCGACGGTTTAGGCCAGGTTGGGAACCAGTTCTCGTTTGTTATTGATAATAGCCTAACCGTCGAAATCGATTTAACTTTGTAACTCATTACTTTCTTGGAAACAGATAACGTTTTTGCTGTAACTCCGGTTTATTTTTTATTGAAATGGGATTCCACAACTTCGTCGCTTGTTATTTAGTTCGTATGGATAGTAGTAACCCAGTATCTAACTGGAAATTCTGGAAATGAGTTACGTTGAAGGCCTGAAGAAGGGTGTATTGTAGCACGAAAGCTTGCAACTAGGTACGCTCGAACCTGTGAACGTAGAAAAAGAATATCTACAAGTATTTCAAGGATGTATTATGCAAAACTACCACTTCTGCCAAGCTTTCGGCACGTATATATAGCCATCATCAGGGTTTAGGTGGTTACTAAGTCCATGATTTATGCCAGAATTTCGAAATTCGTTGTATTATTTATTGTTGTAAAGACCATTTGTTAAAGTTGTCAACTTTTTAGCTAATTTCAAAAGTACTATTTATCCACGTTTCTCCTGATTTTTTTTTTTTTTTTTTTACTTCTGAGATGTGGGGTCTCCTAGTTTCGACTCTCCTCATCAAAATAAAACTGTAGTAGCCTTCTAAGCCCTGATGATGGCAATACATATACGTGCCAAAAGCTTGGCAGAATGGTAGTTTGCATCTGATTGGACCCCATATCTTTATTAATATAATGATAAATCTCGTAGAAGGAGAAAGGTTCTTTTTACTGCTTCAGAAGCTAATTTAGGCGTACACAATTACGAGTATTCGTACCAAAAGAGAGCAACTGAGTCCGGCGTGCAAAGGTGGCGCTCCTTAGTTGTGTTTGTCGAGGGCTGATGTTGTCTTCTGGATTGACCTTCCGGTAGGGCTGGTTTTGAGGGAAGTTTACGGGGCAGACGATCAGGAGGGTCCCTCGGGAGGAACATCGGGAGGATTCAAAGCAGGGCTCTGCCTCCTCCTCCCATTCAGGAGTCGTCGCCCGACAAAGACCGAAGATCTACTTTTAGGGTGAGAAATATTATTTTGGTACCTTTTTTATCTTCTTTTTCCTTCCGAAACATTGTTCTCAGAATCGTAGAAAAGGTTTCAGTTATGCAGTATCAACTAGTGAGCGAATTGTCGAAGAACCAACGACCAGAGTTAGGCAAACGCCACTTGATATACCTACAAAGTGTTTCCGTTGGAAATGGAGGTCAGAAGCGCTCAATTTGTCCCGTTCCATTCCAATGAAATTCTTCAATCTTCGGCCGATATCGCTCAGAATTCACCGTACCCGCTTGCCCCATTCCATTTTAAGAAAAATAGGCTCCAATGATCCCCAACTTGAGGACCCCTCACCATACGGTTACCTTGTCACTGTGGAGAGGTTGCTGGTGTAATTCCTGGGGATTAGCGTTGACCCAGTACAGGCAATTCTGCTTGTTGACAAACATAATTTGTTGTTGATTAACATAATTTTTTTCTCGATAAATTCCCATTGTGACTGAACATTTTTAAATTTATTTCAACCCGATATCTTCAAAAGTCACGATTTGGCGGCTATTTTAAATCCATCCGATCTTCGTGCACCACCCTGTACCTATAAGTTTAAAAACCCCAACTTTTGTGAAATCGCGTTTAAATTCTTTTTACTCTGAATGTATTTATTAATATCCCAACGGTGTATTGTACTCAAATACTATCCAAATAACATGTCCTACACCAATGTTACTTCGTTACCTCTTTATTTTCGACCAGCATGCTTAAATCCATCAAATTTCAATGATGTACCACTATTACCTCAAGAAACAGGCCCACAAATCACCAATAATAATTACCACATCATCCCTGATATACGAGTGTCGTATACCACTATTGATCTAAGCAGCAAATCCTTTCATATTTATTATTATTTATTTATTTATTTTATTTTTTTATAATTGGGATGGGGAAAGCCCTTTGTCACTTAGACCATAGTTGATCTATTGTGACATTTCATATTTATTAGCAATACCTTAAGGAAATTGCGATTACAGAAAATTCGGAAATGGATAGTTTTTTGGGCTAGATACTATTTATTATCTACCGATTTTGTAACAATTTTCACTTATAAAATGAGAATCATTTTTTGATGGGTTATTCTAATAGGAAATTTCGAGCTTTTGCCGAATATATAGGCACTTAACTCCTAACGTGTTTCCCGTGAAAGAGTCTGCACCTTTTTTTAAACCTCCAAAATTGCTGTCTTTGGGTCATCTTTTTCCACATTTTTGCCATTTTGTCACAATTTTGGTTATTTCTGACCGTTTCTGAGGTGAAATATTTCAGGAGAGACACACATAGTAAGCTAGTCAAGGTATAATGAGGTTCCAGGTGCCACGATGGGCTCTCTATAATATAGGTATATGGTCCTTTGGGACGCAATAAACACTATTTATTCTCCATCGTGATGATATTGTTGATCAGTAGGGGTCAGGAGGGGTTGATGGAGTTCATTTTGTGGAATTCGAAGACAAATTAGCTCAATCTTTCTCTGTCCGTCAGTTTGCCCGCTGTTCACGGCCACACGATTCAATCGATGATGATTGAGAGCGGCGAGATTATCATTGAATTAGTTTGACTTGAATTATTATGTACTTTTTGGGATATATATCACGTTTTAGCCGCAACAAAATGTTATTATTTATTATTCAACCTTAACTGAATATTGCAGGAAGCAACTTGGGTACTTTATAACATTATATATTCGTACTTGTATAATATGATGGAAAGGGTAGGTTTTCTTTTTCTCTCTTCTGTTTCAGCTTATATTTTCACTAAACCAAATCTTGCTAACCAGCACTATACTCATAGCTACTATATTTATTTCTGTTTCGGTACCTATTAAATACTAATGGGCCGGTATCAGCTAAGTAGCAGAAGAGACCTATCCTTGTACCCTCATATTCTGTTCATAGATATTATTCAGTAATTATGTTACCTACCTAATAATACCTAGGGAACCTACTATTTGAAGTCGCATAGTCTTGGGTGATCAATCGAATTAACCTAATTTTTATCGATTCTGCTTTTTGTAGTGCGATGATTAGAGTTTTCCTTTCTCACGGTGTACCTGACTATTACCTATGTACCTACTATTACCGACCAATTCTACCTTCTCATTCATGCCTCACGTTTTCCATGTTAATTTAGCACCTTTGATTACCCGTTGTACTCATACTGTTTTGTTTTTTCTGACATGCTTCTTGATTTGGAATATTGTAGACTTACAGCACAGTACGAAAGAAGGTAAATTTGACCGTATTATCATTTACTCTACCTGCTTTCCTTTTCGTTGTATTATAATATTTGATGATTCCAACCTTGTTTATAGTCTATTTCCCTTCTGATTTATCCTTCTTGCCTTCCTATTGAACCTTTTTTAAATTGAATTAAACCTTTTTTCACTTCCAATTAAACCTTTTTCACTTTCAATTGACCCTTTGCCTAACACCTAAACGTTTTAATTGAAAGTGAAAAATGTTTAATTTAATGTGAAAAGGTTTTATTCAATGTGCAAAAGGTTTAATTGGATTGTAAAATGCTAGGTAATATAAATATTCATAATTTATACCTACCAATCTTATATCTTTGGATAACTAGTTGTCTTCTATAGTAAGTATTTATTTTTGTATCTGTTCTTTTTCCAGTTTAACTCTTGGAAAAGTTCTCAAGTGAGTCTATCACCATTTTAGACTTGAATTTTCCTTCCAAATTTCCTGAATCTTTTTATTATGAACAATTTATTAACGAACGTACTTACCGGTACTTACCTATCAACATTTAAAGTTCTTTTTTGAGTGGCACACCTCTGTTCTCAACTCCAGTTCTTAGGTTATTATTGTGAGTCTTACTCTTTACGCATAGGAAATTTCACGCTGATCGCAATTATTTCGAATATTAAGGGTCCCTGTGTGGACAGTGCTTCCTCGAAAACCCGATTTTTCGACGTTTTTGAATATTTTGCGCAATAACGACTAGAAATATAATCTACTTAAATCAAAACTTTAGCTTTTAGGTGCGTTTTTCGATTTTGTAATGAATGTCGAAGTTTAGTGAATTTCAATCCATATTTTCTCGAGGTCAAGAAATTGGTGGAGGCCCATTTTATGCAAAAGTTTTTTTCCAGCAAGTTTGAGAATAATAAAAATGAATAATATAAATTAATTACATTATTTAATGACAAGGTGCCTTCCTTGGGCACACTTAATTTATTGACCTTGGAAAATAATATATAGAAATTCACTGTTAGTGTGAAGGTGTTTTTTGATTAATGGTTTTTCGGGTTTTTTTTTAACACAAAAACACAATAAAATCTTGTTTCTTGAGGGAAAAATGGTTCAAGTCCTCTCAGGCACCCTTATTATTTCGGATATTCGTGATCTGTGTGAAATTTCTTATCACCTCAAATTGTTTCGGTTCGGTTTGGGACCGCCCTGCCTAATCTTAACGTAGGTATTTCTGTAGTACTATTTCTACTAATGGAGGGGTTCACAGCATGGTTTACATTTTACCCTTCGTTTTTAGCAAAGGAAACTCATACGTTTTTTGGACGACGCTAACAAAATCATTTCAGTGTGGTGTGTCCTTTCCCAGTTGGTGTCTTTCTGTATGTTTTCATGGAATACTATTCTTTCTCATTCGGAGTAGGTACCTACTCTAGTTTTTATGTGCTTGTGACTGATCCGTTTTCCATCATACTTTCATCATCATCCTACAATCAGGTGGGTTACATACTAGCATTTATCAGTCATTTTTGTCAACCAAATTTAGTTTTTCCCCAGTCAAATTTGATTTTTTCCAAATCAAATCTAGTTTTAGCGAATTTTCGAAGAAAATTCAGCTTTTGTAATAGCTTCAAAATTTTAGGAATGCAATATTTTAAGAATTTTCTTCATGGAAATCCGTTTTTTATTACTTTTATTGTTTTTTCATTACTCTAAAACGATTTCTAAAATTTAGATTTTTTTCATATGTACATACAGGGTGTCTCACGAGTTATGCTAACCTAGTTTTCTCCCTCTACTATGCGAGATGAAAAAACGGTGCCCATAATAATTTTTTACGAGGAAATCAATACATTTTTGCGTTCCGCTCCCGATTTCTTGCTTTTAGAGCACATTTGGAGCATGGAGCGCATTTGGTCTCATTTCTTCATGAAATTTTGCAATAAAAAATGATGGTTTCTATGCGACGGTAATATGCGAAAATGTGTTGGTTGAATGAATTCCTCGTGAAAAATTATTAAGGGTACCGTTTTTCCCGTTCTTTTTGTATCGCATAGTAGAGGGAGAAAACTCGGTGGAGATTACTCGTATATAGGTATATATCTAACCGTACGTTCAATCTAAAATATCCCAAAAAAAAAAAAAAAAAATCAAAATGTCAATAATAACAAAAGAAAGGGTGAGTTCATTGGACAGAATGTTTGGAGTCGGTACCTATTCCATATGGGGTCAAATTTTGAATAATAAGGGTCAATAAACAGTTTTGAGGTTTTTGGTGTAAGTTAGCATCGTGAACATAGGAACATGGGATATATTCAGCCCAAAATTGCCTGTAATAATAACCCACAAAATCAGTTAGAATAATTATTTGAAAATTCGCTCATCAACTCATGCTGGATGAACTTTTTTCTTTTCGCCGAATTCACATTTGGTTGGGAAAAAACTAAATTTTACTGGGAAATGCAATACATTAACGATTGATTTTATGAATACCTACTATGCGCCCCTTCTGCACTTGGCAGAAGTTGTTAACATTTTAACTGTTTCCACGTCCTATAAATATTTCTTGTTCCTTTCTTGTGGTGTTTGGTTTAGTTTTTAAGATTTTCGCGATAATCTTATCATTTCCACGTGCTCAGGGATCGCTGTCGAGAGCCTTGGGCCTGAAGAGCGGAAGATCCCTGACGACCAACCACTACGGGGAGATCTCCTCTCCCGTGCACGAGGCTGTCTCCCCGACGTCGAGCGAGAGCAGCGGCACCTTCGGGAGTCAACGGCCGGAGTCGCCTCAGAGCGCCATCGTCCGTCGTCGGCCGACTCATCGACACAGGAGAGTCAAGTCTATCGGCGACATCGACGCCATCACCACGGTCACGCCCGTATGATATTACTAGAATTCGGCCGATAGGGATCTGTGGCACTTCTGATTTGGTACCAACCCGAGACCAGAGATGGGCAGTAGTTAACTACTTTCGGTATATTTAACTACATTTTCAACTACTTGCTACAAGTATTTGGCTGACAAGTAGCTGTAACTATCAACTTATTAGTTTTGAAGTTACAAGGAACTTAGTAACTACTTTTGAAGTTGGCTACTCTGTAGTTACAATAACGGGCTACTATTTTTATAACTTCATTTTGCGGAATAACGTTTTGTAGTTACAAGAATGTATCACCTACTCAACTACAAAATTTAGTTAACCAATTTTGCAATACTGAAGTGGTTAATGGTAAATAATCATAACTACCAACTTAGTAGTTTAAAAAGGTAGGGTAAAGGCACCAGTTATTGGCCGGTTAAGGATTACTGGTGCTATTATCTTGTTGGAAATTCGTATTTTTCAATAAAATCCCTGTTGTCTTGGGGTTTTTAGGAAGCTTAGTATTCCAACATCGCGATTCACTAGCGGATAGTTTTTGTCAAATAAGTGGAATTCCAATTTATTTTTCTTCGTGAAAACTGGAAAAAGTCAATTTTAGTCAATATTATTGGCCGGATTATTAGCCAGATTCAGTTATTAGCCACACAAATATTGCTTAATTCCCGAGTTTTTTGTACTTATTCTTATGGCACTAATCGACTAGTAGATAATCGCAAATTAAGGAAACATCAAAATAGGAGGACCAAAACAAAGTGGAAACGCGTTAAGTCCTTACGAATGAGAGGTGGATTGCTTACCGTTTTCACAAGGAACAGGTGGAATCGACCCACATGCGGCGGCACGATCACTTCAAAACTGAACTGTGAGGTTTCAATGTGGTTACACTGTAACTCCTTTTGTGGCAATACTATTATTGTGATTGAGCAGTATTAGTTAGGTTAACTAACAAGAGTAAGTGCTTGAAACGATATCTGGGGGGTGGCCAGTAACTGGTGCCAATAAAATGTAATTAGGTAAAAAAAAAGAAACAGGAGTTATTTTTAAAAAAATCATCAGTGACAGACAAGAACTTGAGAAGCTCTTGGTTGTTACTGATGATGGCCTAACCGTCGAAATCGATTTACCTGTGTAGCTCATTACTTTCGTGGAAATAGACAACATTTTTTTCATGTAACCCCGGTTTATTTTTATTGATAGGGGTTTCCACAACTTCGTCGCGAGTGATTTAGTTTGTAGTTAGGTAGGTATCTGGGAGTTTTTTTTACTACATTTTAACTAAATTAGTTGCAGTTAGTTATCGTAACTACATTATGCCCAACTCTCGTACTCTGGTCTCTCTCTGAATCTCCCTCCTTGCATTTTGTCGGGGATAATGCGACGTGAATCGTACAAATACTTATAAATACCCCCAATCTGGGACACACTACTGAAAAATAGAGGCTTAGGATTCATTCCTAATGCCAATTCATTCCTAATCCAATCCTAATGTCATTCGTAATCCTAATGAATTATACATCTTCTTGTTCCAGTAAGTTGAAAATCGAACAGTAATCTCTTCTGTCTGTCTCAGAATTAGAGACGAAGAGATGCTGATGGGGTTCCCAAAAGTGCATTGAATTTGTTAAATCATCCAAATTTGAGTGAAATAGGGGCGATTATCTAATACAACACGCCAGCTATTCGAAACAAATCCATTAGAAGTTAGTTTTCAGAAATTATTCGAATTGTGGTTTCGATAAATTAATAGTAGGCCATCAATAGTTATATATCGATACTTATCGACAGTATTACATCGATACTAGCCCTTCAGCCCCAAAGCCCGCGTTTTTGCGTAAAAATCAGTTGTAACCTAGGGCCGAAGCTCTCCTATTTGCGAAAAGGGAGCCGCATGCAGGCCAAAGGCCGCTTTATTGTGTATCACGTCCATTCTTATCCCATCTATCTTTAGTCAAAATAACTATTTTTCAAGGACCTTCTGTGGGAGTTCCGCTGGATGGGGGGAAGGGGGGGGGGGGGCTGAAGATCAAAGGTGGTTCAGCCTCCGAATCTCATGAGCGTATATACAAGCGGATCTTGCGATCCCATTGGCTGTCTGGGTCCATGCCCCCAAGAGGCGGAGTCCCGGAGTCCTAGGTCTCTTTTTCCCGCTCCTTGATACTCCCTCTCTATCCTTCTTCCTAAGCTCTTTGGTTGACATAGGTGGCAGAGTGTAGGATGTGATCGTCTCCTTTGGACGCTGGCAGAGTGAATGATCTTAGCTCTCAAGGAGAAAATTCACGGAGGGAGTGATTTAGAAGGTACTCAATAAATTAGTTGTGACACAGATTCACCTTGACGTTGTTCAGTTCCTTTAGAAGTCATCATGTTAAAAAATAATGTTGACGAATAAACGGTAATCCCGAAATAATTCGGTGTTCTTCGAGAACTTCATTCTTATTCGATCGTACAACTTTCTCAATGATTAATTAGGTACTCACGTACATATTTTCATATGTTACCCTAGAAAACTGTATCAGGAAAACCAATGTGGAGACTTCCAACTGAAGTAAGTACTCGTACATCTACCTACCCAGGGATCCTTAAAGTACAATCCGAAATCGACACCTAAACCAAAATAACTGGGCCGAGCGAAAGCAGCGCCACCTTCGGAATTCTACGGCCGGAGTAAAATCAGATGTAACCTAGGGCCGAAGCCATCCTTGTTGCTTAAATGGCTCTGCGCCTAATGGTGCGTTGTGGTTTTTGTAAACTGACAGTCATATCAACGCCCTAGTGGTGTGCTTATGATGAATTTGATTACCACGAAACTTTAACAGCAATCATGAATACCAACATTTCGTTTTGAAAATCCTCGCAATATGCGATTTGTACATAATGATAGTAGATAGGTTAGTTAGCAAAAATATCGATTAACTTATACACTCCTAACTCTAAACATGTATTTATTTGATAATTAAGATAATATCACATTGTAATAAATTAAAAATCGAGTTTATGAAATCCTTCTTTTCCATATTTGGGATTTCAACCTACCTGATGCATTTTACGAAATCGTACCTGATGTAAATGTGTGGTGAAAAATATGATTCGACGTTGCCATAACGATATCTCAAAAAGACAAGTTAACCAATGTGGATATAGTTTTCATATAATAGGGGCGTAGAGCTAGTGTATACGTTAGCCGTGAATGATCAAGGCAGTTTGATCATGATTTTAGATTGAAGGTATAATGAATCATTATAATGTATTTCTGCGTTAAAAAAATCATTATTATGTAAGAAAGTGCATTGCTCATTTTCGCTATTGAGGAGATCATTGATTTTCACGTTGTAAGTGCAATGAAGATTTATCTGAATATCATCCTCTTAATATTGTAGCAAACAGATACAAGGGCTGGTCGTGTTTTGAAGAAGTAATTTATAAAATACGAGTAAAAGGTACTTGAGGTACCTAGTTTCAAAACCGATAATGTCCACTTTTTTGAAATTGGTTCTTTGATGACATTTTCTTCTAGTTGCCTGTGCGCATGTGCAAATGTTAGTTTCCTGAAACTTCGATATCTCATTTCAAAATGATCCGATTTCCCTCGAATTGGGAGGGTAGTTGGGAGCTGACCCCAAGACGATTGCCTTAGAAGTTCGTCAAGATTGGATCAATAATAGATACATTGCATGCGCAAACATGAAATTTGTTATCATATTCATAACTTCAAAACTAAAAAAGAATTTTTCTTTGCCATAATGTAATCGCCCATGTTACAAAACTGAGGAAGCTTTACTGTCCACCCATCTTGGCAGACGTTTTCTCTCACTTTCCCAGAGTCTCGTTTCATCTTCATTTGTCTGCCATCTTATGTGAAACAATCAAGATATATTTAATCGATTTTTGCGTGGAGACTTTCTACCTAAAAGTCGAGAAAAAGGCCCGAACAACCTGCTAATTTGAAGAAATCTTGGTCAAGGATGTTTCCGCAACCGCAAGACTTGCCTAGGTACCTAACCTTTTTTGTTGAGTAGATAGAATGTGAGTCTTTCAGGTAAAAACTACTATGTCCACTGGTTTTAGGTGCAAAAGCGGATTTTAGTTTCCTTGAACATTCCTCGGGTGAAAATGTTCTAAACTATTAATACTTAGTGGATTTTCCTCCTAAATAAGAAAAAAGGGGAAATTGGAGAAAACCATACCGACTTTCTCGTGGCAATCCAACCTACCTGGGCTTGAGCAAATTCAATGAATTGGTGGAGAAGGAGATGATTCGCACATCAAACTCAGAATATCCCTGTGTAACCGTCCCAAAGACTGATGGAAACAGGAGGTTCTGCATAGACTACCGAGAAATCAGTGTGTTATACAGATCTAGACCCGTTCACATTTCCCTGCATTGATGACATCATTTCAAATTTGGGTGGATGGACACACTTTTCAAAAATTGATCTCAAGGATGGGTTCCACCAACTCTTCTTGTCCAATCATACAGAATTTACGTCATTCGTGCTCCCGATTGGTCAATACGAGTTGCATGTCCTTCCTTTTGGTTGGAAAAACTCGCCATCGAAATTTCAAAGAGCAATGTCATAACGTTAAAATATGCTAATATCTCGGTATATATTGACGATATTATAGTGATTGGTGAACATTTCATGGAGGGAATTATACGAAAAACTGAGAGTATTGAATCAGTACAATAATCTCGTTATAATTCAAAAGAAGAGTATTTTTCATCAGCCAAAAGTGAAATTTCATGGTAGGACTATTAATGGCTCCACAAACGACGAATGAGGAGTCGGTTGAGAAAGTAAGATACCAACGAATGTAACCACATTCGTTCGAGTAGGTTTTCACTGGTTTGACGGGTCATTTTCGCTCGTTTGAGGATACGTAAGGATCAATGATTCATTTGATCGGAAGAAACGGAAAGGCTATTTGAAACATTGAAGACCAAAACAGAAATTGTGCTCCCCCGTAAAAATGGAAAAAAGTGGATATTGCCGGTTTTGCACTAAAACCCCTCAAATAGTGCATAAATCTGTAAACTTCCGCAACCAACTGTCCAATCCCCTTATAAATTCGCCAAAAAAGAGAAGAATGAATGGCAATTTGAACTCATCAACGCTTGTAAATGTCCGATAAGTCGAAGGATGTAAATATCTACCCACTAGGTAGGTACTTGTTGCCTACATGAAAAAACCAGTGAATCCTCAATTTTCGAACACTCAGTTTGTTGATAAATCTCATTCGATAATACTGCTTTCACGCTTCACTCTTAGACTGTAATAATTACATGGACTGTAAGTAGAAAAAAAATGATAATGAAATGAATAGATCTATATTAACCATTTTCCTATTAATGATTGGTTTTTAATTGTGCTTCTTCTCATTGATTGTTGTTGTCATCCAAGTGACTCTTGGAGGAAATTATAATAATTGTAAGGCATTAATTTGATGTTTGACCTCACAACGTTTTATCCTTCACTATAATAAATTATCAACTATTGTTTCCCCAGTTTTGAAAAGACTTTCTGTGTGATATCCTTGCATCTCATTACAGGTTGCTTGATTCTCATTATTCACAATTATTTTATTATTTTCTTATTTTGAGAATTTCAATAAAATCAGTTATAGATTACGGGTAAGGACCATCATTGTTGTTTTTAGTGCAATAAACATTCACTCTAAAAAACATTGTATTCAAAAATGTTTTCTTCTAACTTATGACAACTACATACATTTTAATCATTCTTGTCTTACAGAGTTTTGATGTATGATTCTCAGTTGACATTTTTGTTATTCATTTTTGGTTGATCTTTTACTGTGTTGAATGTTTCTTTCTTGTAATTTTCCTTTCCCAGCTATTTTTACCTATGTTTGTGATATTTTTGTACTATAGTGTAAACTTCTTTGTTCGGAGCATAAAATAAACGTTTATTTTATGTCGTATGAAGTAAAAGTTTAATTTCTTTAGCTTCTCCTGAACGTTCTAACGGGACTAGAATACAGTAGGTACCAATACCTTCTAATCTTTTATTTTTATTATTTTTCAATTCAAGGGCTCAACATTTTCAATACTTAGTCTAGGTAAGCACTTGAAAAAGTTACTAGTTGTGTAAATCATATTAATAGCCCTATCCGAAAAATCGGTCCTTACTCAAAATTGGAATAAAACAAAGGAAAAGAAGAAGATGTCGTAGTTTTTTAGTTTTCTGAAAATGTTCTGGAAGGCTTTCGTATTGGAAATCCTAATCGATTTATTTAGCAAAACGTCAACAAAGATCACCACAAACAAACATCTTCCACAAATCGACAGTGGTGGCTTTCAGACTCGGTCGTTCTTGGACAGTCTTCCGAAATTTGGTTTTACGATTAGCTTGTCGTACAATAGTTACTAAGTATCTCATTCATGGTCTTATTCATAAAAGAATAGTCTTACTCATCAGAGAATAGTCTACTCAAGGGATGGTTTGTTACTACCAGTCTACCTACGTCAGTGCTACTAGATTCATGCTGTGTATGTCAAATACTTGTTTTATAGGTTGAAAGTAAATATTCGCCAATTAGCCTACTTTGGGGGTAGAGAAACTTATAGGTTCGCTCTTCTCTTTCTTCTTCTTAATATTCGCCAATTAGCCTACTTTGGGGGTAGAGAAACTTATTGGTTCGCTCTTCTCTTTCTTCTTCTTATTCTTTATTCTTCTATTCTGGATGAAAAGAGAGCTATAGAATATAAAGTACTGGTACCTACTTACCTATTTCTGTAAATTACGGGCGTTAAAGTTGGATATTTTAGGTTGATGACCAGAATGGATTATTTCTTATTGCGGATTGCCAAACCCAAACTGTCTTCTTGTCACCAGGTTATCTACCCACCCATTATTTGAGTTTTTGTAATAGTTAGGTATGTTATTTCGTTTTAACTAGGCAGGACAGTACATACCTACTCTGAAACCTTCCAGTTATCACCATTCGATAGGTATAGGTATGTCCATAATTAAAAAGTACTGCACTTTTTGAAATAAATAAATATATTAGGAGTACCTACCTAAGTAGGTGGATACATGTTTATGAAGGTATTTTTCTGCACTGTTATTTACAAATGATGTCTTGACATCATCATAGTGAGATACATCGTCGATACCTATATGTTTCTAAAAGGATTTACAGTTTATTTCGGTTGTTGAGCCATTTTCTTCTTCTCACTCGTAGGTTCACTATAATATTTATCATGATATTATTGTTCAATTTCTACGTCTGTCAGTGACAGTCAACTTTTTTCAAAGTGAAATTTGTCACTCCTCAAACGTGAATATCCGTCTGACCAACGCGACGTCCTCCCAGGTGAGACACGATGGGCTTGATGAAATGATGAGTGGCTTCTCCGATAGGGTCCGTATTAGCCCAAGCATTCGTGAAGACGTCATCGTGCTGCGGAACCGTATGGACAATCTCGTATGAAACCTTCGAAACAAAATTTAAAGTGAATACGTACAGACTACTCGGAGATCAAATTATAATTAACTGTTCCCATTTTAACATTAATAGTAGCTACTCTACTCTTGTCACTGTTCTCGAAAAATGTCTTGTAGTGAGAGATGTATTTTTTTAAATAAAGTAGGTACCTACCCGAGCTAATCGTATTTAGGAAGTGCATTTTTTGAAAATTGATTGGGTGACAAGTTCCGGATTGCAGTTTGGGCTACAGTAGAAAAGTCAGACTAAGACTGTCCTGCTTCATAAAAAAGGAGATGCCTCGGACCCTAAGAACTATAGAGGAATGTCGCTCCTTAATTGAATTCTCAAGGTCTTCAACGCAATTCTGCAGAATAGGCTTTTAAAGTTTGTAGACAGTAATGACCTCCTTCCGGAAAGTGAACGTGGTATTCGTAAGTGCAGAGGTTGAGTAAATGTTCACTCTTCAGAGCCACAAATAACCAGATTACCAAAAATGAAAGTTTTGGCCTATTTTATTTATTTCTCACCCTTACTCGGGGTTTCTCAACAACGGCCAGGTCATCAACGGTTAAGTAGAGTACTTTCCTCCAGCTGATGTCTTAAAATTTGCAAGCCACCCATTCTATTTATTTTCCCATTAGAGGTAACGAGGAGTTCCTATCAATCATCTATTTATTACCTGCCTACCTAAATTCTGACAATTCCTAAAACTTACTGGTCAATCTTAGAGTAGGTAGGTACCGGCTCAAAACCTTATTAGGTACATAGTACCTATCAATCATGAAGTGCCTGTAACCTAATAATAGAGTCGAAAAAAATGTTTAACCTACCTCCAATATTGTATTAATCCCCAAGAAAATATTATGGTATTGTGAAGGTACCTACTCGGGAAGGTCTGGCGTGGGATATGTTTTTATGTTTTTCACTTTGGTGATTTTGAAAATCCGTCTAGGCTTAGGTTGCTATACAATCATAACTACATTTTAGCGAATTTTCGAAGAAAATTATGCTATTGCAATGGCTTCAACATTTTAGTAAAGCAAAATTTTTAAAATTTTTTCCTAGGAAATCCTTTTCAGATTATTCTAAATCGATTCTTGAAGTTCATCACTTTTTCATATGTATATTATGTATGTACCTATATACATATTTATTTATATATTTATATATCACGTGCCGCTCCAGACGATATCTGACCCTGGAATAGAGCGAAAAAATCAAAAAAAAAAATCGCATTGTCAATAATATTAAAAGAATGGATGAGTTCGTAAGCCAGAATTTTGGGAGTATTCTAAAATTGTGAAATTTAGAGTAAAAAATCACCCAAAACGTGTTTTTTAAGGTTTTTGGTGTAAATTACCATCTTAAATATAGCAACATACGGTATATTCGGAATCAGCGTAAAATTTCCTATAAGAATCACCCACCAAATCGATTAAAATGATTCTTTGAAAATTCGCTCATCAACTCATGCTGCATGAATGGGACTTTTTTTTCTAAATATGTGTATTATTAATTATAATATGAGTTTATTACCTGGAGAAGGCTTAAAGAACCGATGGAAATTTCGGTATGCATCAGTTTCCGTAAGTTTTCTCTGGTCGTAGATAACTAATAACCTTTTAAAGATGATCCACATCCTAAAAGATGTTCCTAGTTGTGATTGTATTACTCGCTCATCCTAGAGGGATTTTGAAAATCACGACCGTGGAAAAAATATTGCATTAATTAATTTATCATATACTCGTATTTGTTGTTCTACCAAAACTGCTTACCTACCTAAAATATAGGTATTATACCTCCTATTGTTTTGCCATATTATCCTTCAACATACTGTTCCCTAGTAATCGCACTTTCCTTTCGATGAGAAATTTCACTGACCTTCCCTCCTGAAGAACTTCCTCCACCGCCGCGGCCGTTGAGGAGCGTCAAAGCGAGAGACAGAAGCGACACGAGGACAGCTTTTCCTGCCATCGCTGAAACGGCAGACATCGTCAGAGCGAGCAGCGTGCCGGCAGACACCATCCCCCCCATCATCAGGGCTTGGTTCAGCTTCCGTCGTCTCCCAGTGAAATCCGCTTCATGCCAAACATCGCAAAAATGGAAAAATTCATAAGATGATTAAAAAATACCTACATTTCACGACGTCTTCTCCTCACCTGACATTCATTATAATAGTAGAATAATACAGAGTGTAATGAGTAGAAGTGATTTCGGAGGAAGGTACCAACACGTTGAGTGCATATTTGGTAATAATCGTGAAACTCAGACGAATTCCCTGATTTGTTTGTTTATTTGCTAAAAATACGGGCAAGCCCAATTACAATTTGGTTAATGATGAAATATAAAGTATATAGCAAGAGTTAAAAAAAATAATACAAATAATAATGTCTGCCAGAATCACATATTAACACATCAACACATAATACTCGTATATTAATCACATATTAAGTCTATGGAAAGCTTTGAGTGGGGATTGGCTATCGAGGGTTATTAAGATAAAATATTCATATTCATATATCATTTCAAGTATTTTGGCAAATGATACATAAGGACTGGAGTTCCATCGTGTGTGACAATGGCTCGGGAGTGGATTCTGCGAGCAAATTTACGTTAGGTAAGTACGTTAACTTATCAGTGTTGGCCAAACGCCATGCTTCAAATACATTTGTTTTTCGTTTTAATGCTATCCACTCCATCTTTCATGTTCAACCTCATCGTTGGCAGAGCACATAGAACTGCTCAAGCTGGCGATTCACTCTCGTGTTTCTTACGGAATAAATATTTCAGTAGGAACTGTTAGTGACGCAATGTTTGTATACGTAGGGAACCGTCTTCGTTGCTACTGAGTCTACCGAAGGTAGTGGAAGCTTCGTTTTCACTTTGAGAATCGAAACAAGTTTTGTCCTCCGAAATTTAACTTTTCACTCGCATTTTACGTTTCAGAGCTTCCTGAACAAATTTGGTTCCGTGTCTGTCTGTCCGCATTTCCTTGTTACAGCCATCGTCCCGAGTTTACATATATGCTATTTTGTTCAAGTTTTAGGGCTAGGGCCCTTCGATTTCCCATATGAATTTCATTGTGATTGAATCAACGGTACAAACTTTGTCCAGACTGACAAACATCATCACGATCGAGAGCTTTGAACTTAGACAGTTTTGATCCAATTTCTTATTTCAAATTTTCTTGTAAGCTATCTGCCATTTCCACTTGGCCATTTCCACTTGGCCGAGTATTTTTCGTTGTAATGAGGTTCTACCCATTTCATTTCCCAAGTTCAACCAGACAGTTGAAACAGCCTGAGCCTTTAAAGTGCAATGACAAACGTTACCTAATAAAATGTTAATGAAAAAAATTAAATGCAATAATGGGAATAAATAAATGAAACATTTATTTAAGGTGAATAAATACAAAAAATGATATTATCACCACCTTATAATAATCTATTTTTGTATTTAGTAAGTGTCAAATTCCTACACGATTTCTGTGTATTCATTCACACTAATTACAAGTTTGATAGATTCCCGTTCTGTATGGCACTCAAGGGACTCAGCTAGTTCCAAGGTATTATTGAATTACATGGGATATGGAACGAACATTTTGTGATGTCACCTACATTGAGTACTGAAAAATGTATTTTTTTAGGAAACATGAGAGTGAATCGCTTGCTCAAGTTGTTCCCAAACGTACCCACGTGTTGGAGTTTCCTTCCCCCGTTTCA
Organism: Lygus lineolaris; assembly: GCA_030264115.1. Taxonomy (NCBI): domain Eukaryota; kingdom Metazoa; phylum Arthropoda; class Insecta; order Hemiptera; family Miridae; genus Lygus; species Lygus lineolaris. Next base: position 10,674,197 of record JAEMON010000005.1, read on the forward strand.
CCCTCTTCGCTTAATTTTCGACTGTACATGCTACATACCTTTCTGGAAAGCTCTCCTTTAGACTTACAATTTATCTTATTTTTTTTAATCGATTTAGACAAAAAGAAAAGGAAAAATCAACAAGGTAATATAAGAAGGTAGTCGAGGTGTCTGTCACCTTGAGCCTAGCGGCTAAACATTGGAGGAACGTGGAACGCGCTTTTCCCTCTGGTGTCTGCTTGCTGATTCTCTGGATGTTGGTTATCTGAGTCCCTCTTTCTTTTTACTTTTCTCAGCCTACCTGAAGGTGAATGGTAAGGATTGCGTTCAGCAGAAAACCCAATTTCTGAAACACCACCTTTAACTGATCCTTTCTTATCACGAGATCAAAAATGATCTCGGGATATCGCCCGAACTAGGTATTACGCAATCGTTTGCAACTGCAGGGAACCCTGGTGACAAGCCTCCTAGCACCCTTCCAACATTTTCATGCCATTGCCGCTTGCATGTTTCATCAGCTTTTGATAGGTAACTAAATCTGAACCACCGGTTTTTATTTTACAACATACCAGTGCTTGTCAGGAGTTATATGAGGGGGAAATTAGCAGCTTGAATGTGTAGATTTTTCAGATAAATCAAGAGCTTTCCAATTAGTGGTGAACGATTTTCGTACGATGAAAAATGGCGAAAATAAATTTCCGTAGCAACGGTTTGGTTGTAATAGGAAATCAATATGAAATTGCGTAAAGCTTTCCGGTGTCGGTTTTTCGGGTCGGTTTCTAGGCTTGTTTTTTGCCTGATAGGTCCCGGTAAAGGCGAGTTCCACGCTAAAATACTACAGCCTTTGTAAGCCACTGGTTTGAAATATGATGGAAAGCATTAGTTCTAATTACCACGAGGCAGGGTGTTATTGGTGTCTGATGACTTAACCTCTTGGCCCAACGCAATGCCCATACTTCTCACCACATCTGCCACAGATCTGTCCATCACCTTCACCCTCAATGCCAATGAATTGATGAATCCGTCCATCCCCTTCACCAGATACCTGGAAAAAAACGGAAATGAAATTCACTGTTTCTAAACTGTTAATGTCCGACTGTTAGTTATCCTCTATGATTTAATAAGTAGGTCGGCATTGTTATTAATTAAATGAGGGATTTTTCATGTCAGGTATTGGACCTACATCATTGGAATTGTGCCTATGTAAGTCCTGTTTAGTTGATCGGAGCCGTGGAATTCGGCATTTACCTTCTTAGCTATTATTTGAGGTTCTTTGTATCAGGATGCACTGGATTCAACTTTGAGGAATAACGCAACAAGGTTATTTTTTCAGATAGCGCTTTGAAGCAATAGTTGGTACCGTTCTTCCGGTGGTAGTTGGTAGGCATGAGATTTAAGGAAACATTATACTGTAGGTTGGATGTCAAACATTTATTAGAATGAATGTACGATAGTCTGATGATTCATATCAGTCATGGAAAGGATTTTTTTTAAAATGTGAAATGCTCTCATATCTTTCAGTAAATTGGGAAGTCAGAAGAAGGATACCTCTTGCCAGAAAGCTTTCGCTGAAAAAGCTTCCTCACAAAATCACAAAAGCATGTTCCACGGTAAACAATGGAGCCACAATTTAGTAATACTTATCAGAAGATAGGATGATCGAAAAAAACCTATACATCATTATATTTTAGAGGGTTTTTTGTGGGGGAATTTCGTTTGAGGTATAATAGAAGGTATGTAATTAGAAATCTGCTCAGAATTTCCTATAACAATATCACATTTGATAATATCCTGAGCAGGTATTCAATACGAACTAAGCCACTCGCCATGAAGTTTTGGAAACCCGTTTTAATAAATTAAAAAAAAAAACTGAAGCCAGTGAAAAACTCGGTCTATTTCCACCAAAAAATTTACAGGTATTCCATGGTCCAAAATCAGTGTCGAAATGCCCTCTAAAATGGAATCAAGTGAAAGATTCTCTAAATATTATACTATAATGTCAGGAACGTTTGCGTCTACGTCTAGGTACGAGCCTGTCAAGGGTGTGGTCGATGACCTCGACGTCGTCCGAGGATGGTCGTGGCATCGCAGAAGGGAAGCCGCCCATCTCGAGGACGAGGCCGGGAAGGAGTCGGAAGCTGCGAGGGACGCTCATGGGCACCACCAGAGCCGCAACGTCCGCCTTCAGACACGTCGCTGAGTACTCAGTGCGACAGTGCTCCTCCAGCACCTGAAACTCGTCTTCCGGCATCAACAGAGGCCAACTAGCAACTAAAAGCATCTAGTGCGAGGCAGCACACACAATACTTTCATCACCAGGACGTACACTGCCAAGGACATGGCACAGAAGCTTCCTCGTGGAATTCACAGTATGCCACCATTAAATTTTCAAAAAACTAGAAACGACCGGTTCGCCATGCTCATGACAATAGAATGATGGGCAACCAAAAATTTAAAAAATTATTTTTGGGCAATACAAAGCACGGAGGCAGAAAATATGGCCGAGTTGAAGATCGGAGTCCATTAGTAGTCCATCCTCCAATTACCCTCGAATTTGAGCAAAATCTGTCCAATAGGAACTCGGAAACCGATGTTTCGGGAAATTCACGATGAAACTAATAGGGGACCATCTTGAGCCTGACCCTCACAACCCCTAAAAATGTCATTAAAATCGGACCATAATTCCTTATATTCCTCCTGAGACAAGAAATTTGCCATAAACAGACAAACACGGAAAGACACATTTTGAAAGCAAAAATCAAATGAAAATTGTGATTTAGCTGGACAAAATGTATTTGTTTGCTTCTTGGGCGAATACTTAGCTTTTTATTTGAGAAGCAAACGTTGGTTTCTTCGAAATAATATGAGGCACAGTTTACAATTAAGCCTTGGCCATGGCCTTTTTGTTTGTAAATTAAAATAATTGAGGATGTGTTTGGAATAAAGCCCATAATTCATCTATAGGCCCTTTTCCCGGAAATAGTCTCAAGAAACCAGTACACAATTTTTTCGTAGATTCAATAATAATAATGTTTTGTTATGTTGCTTGAAACTTTGTGTTTATAACTTTCTGTCAGGCCCTTCTTCAGTTAAATGTGAAAATCAAAGAAAAAAGAATTTTGGTTTCGAATGAAACTTGAAAATATCTGAGGTAAACACCTACCAAACAATAGGTACACTATTCAACTGCCCCATCTTAGTGTTGTAGGTACTGTAAGTGGTGTTACTACGTAAAGAGATTTTGTTTAAACACACTACTGATGTACCTACAGTAGTGAGTCGATTTTTCAAATGATTGTCAAGATAATTTTCCCTATATTTCCATAACATACAGTTCAAAGGGGTTCATACTATGGTTTGAGTTTTACTTTTACCATAGAAGTACAAATAGGAATGAGGAAAGTTTTCCGGGGGAAAATGCCTTTTCAATCCCATATGTATCTTCTATTCTAGGTTTGGATTTTGATTTAGGTATTGATTGTACCTAAAATATTTTGGCAGTGACCAGATTCGCTTTTGAATCAATTCCGAAAGAAATAGTGGCAATTCATTCTTATGTGTGTTTTATTGTTTTTGCTACCTATCGGTGAGTTCATTTTTTTCTGAAATTTAGGTATTACATGTGGCATAAGTTTTACGAAAGTTGGTATAAATGTTTTTAATTCCTGGAAAAGTCTACTCATACGATCCCTGCACAGGTGGAACAGTGCGTCACATTTTCAACTCACTCTTTTCACTTCAAACGACGAAGTGGCCTGATGAAGAGCAGAGTTGCGCGCGAATCTCTCCGCGGAACAGAACGCGACCACGAAACAAGTCACCACTAAGATCGATGGCATTTTGTCATTGAGCCCTCCGACCACTCTGCGGGGTCGCTATATAGTTTACCCCGATTTTCCACGGTCCTGCTCCCTCCCAGGGCGTCCGCGCCTTCAAATGACAGAGTAAACTGGTGTTTTTTGCTCCATAAAACTATACAACTAATTGTAAATTGTCGGTCTTTGCCATCTTGTTGTAATACGAAATAGGGTTGAAGGTGGAAGAATAAAAATGGCTTCTTCAGGAAGTTATTGGTCTGACCGGTTTCGCTTTCTATTTGCCTCTTCAGGGAATTTTAAACAGAGATTTCAAGAGTAACTATGGTGGTGATTATTTATATTGCAAACACGCCGAAAAATCAGCAAATATCTGCATTGGAGGTAGTGCTAACGAAGAAGAAAATAATGATAATAATAGTACAAATAATAATAATAATAAGAGTCAGAAAGTCGAGAATCGAGGAGTTTGGAGACGGCCAACGAGGAAGTCGTGGCCACTCAAGCTGATGGAATTAATGTAGGAATTATTTATTTTAATATAGGAATTATTTATACGGGAATTATTATATAGGAATTATTTAGGCATTCTTTATCAGTAGTTACCTAGTTATATTACAAAAAATGCCGAAAAATCAGCAAATTTCTAAAATGGAGATAGTGCTGGCAGCAAACTGGGTATCTTGGATTGGTCCTATCGTATGATTTCGTACTAAACTGTTTTCATAGGCATAACTCCGGAACTACCTACTCACCAATGTTGGTGGAATCATCAGCAATTAGGCGAGTTAGGCCCTAGAAAGTCCCCTATGGATTTGACCCTCGTAGGGCCAATGGTTCCGTGTGCTCACGAGCAAATGTAAATTTCTTGGAACAACGGCTTCTGAGTTCCCAATGGACCGATTTTGCTCAATAACAATATGTATATCTCATGTATATATCTAGCTCAACTGGGCTTATAGGTAGCTTTAATATACTTACTTTTCTTTTACCTGATTCAAATTGAAATAAAAATAATAATTATTATTCCAAAAATGATAATATAAATGTAAATCCAATAATAATCCAAAAGATCAGTAGATTTAGAACCTGATGCAAGGGTTCTTGTATGACATTTTTATTGGTTCGAAACTTCAAAGTATTTCAGAGTAAACTTCAAAGCATAGGTTGTGAATCATTCGCTAAGCCTCCAGTTCAAATTACTGAACCTCGTCAACTTTTAATAACTGGGGCCTGTTCCAAAACGTTTTAGAAGCTGGTACTTAATACAAGTGGGTATGTATGTGCACTTGTAACTGTTAATAACTATACCTAACCAAATCACGTTTCACAATAAACTTTTACAAGTAACAGAAATAATAGGTAGTGAGAACACTAACTTGTGTTACTATCAGTTTTACGAGAGTCGGAAATAGGTAACTACTGGTAACACCTGCAAAAATTACCCAAGTCTTCAATAACCTATACAACATCAACACATCAATAATACCGACTGTATGTTGCTATTATGTCTGTCTCTAACCTGTTCGATTTTCAAGTTCGCGTTTCTGACTAATGCTTACTTGATGATCAGAAACACACAAGAAAAAACATCTTGATCAATGCCAGTAACGTTCCTTCGTATTTCTAACGATCGGCCAATCATTAATTAGAAACAGATCATCAAAAATTTAGACAGGTTGGGGTTGAGAATTTTAACGAATTTTCGAAGAAAATGAAGCTATTGCATTGGCT
>JAEMON010000005.1:10682615-10701145 GCA_030264115.1 Lygus lineolaris
AAAAAAAAAAAAAAAAAAAAAAAAAGAAGGTGGAAATTTCCCCCATTGTCAAGGAAGAGCTCTGGAAGTGACAAGGATTGAATAGGCCACGGTTTAGAGGTTTTTCGGCAGGAAAAAAGGGAAAGTACCTAGTTCTCAAATTAATGATTATTTCGGGATGAGACGTAGTAGAGGGGGGTTACGGAAAGAGTAGTTTACCGCCCTCAGGTACGATCTTCTTTCGAGTCATTCCGGCAAGAGTTCTGGAGTTGGATCCTGATTGAGCAGTGGGGGTCTGCAATTGGCCAGTTTTGGGCTTGTTGGGGAAATCGCTACGTGACATCGCGGCGGTTGAGTGAAACTTGTTTTGTAGCATAACGAATTAGATTACGAGATCTTCGGATGTTTTATTAAATAACTTAGTCAGGCGAGAAATCAAGCGAAATACAACGGAAACAAAACGGTGTATTAGTTTCATAAATTATATTCATTAATAAGTTGCTTGCATTTATTGCCATGATTTCAGAACGCTTATGTGCATGATTTTCATAAGTGTGACATTTGTATTTATGTTTTCATAGAATACGACTTGTGGAATCGCCCTAAACGGTGGATCCAAAATGAATTTTTGTCCAATTTTTTCCGAGCCAATTAAAACCTAAATAAACTTTTAATTTTATCCCCGATTCTAATGAAACTTTTTCCAAATCAAAAATGAAACCTTGTGTTGTTGGGATGGAGTTACAATTTTCCGTACAGGAATACACGTTTTTGGAACCCTTTATATTTGATTAATTCAGGTACATGTTTCGGCGGTTCTCTGCCACCTTCCTCAGCCTTAATTTAATTTTATGTTGGGGCTACTCCCACTCATCCATAAGCATGTTACATTAAATTGTATTCCTTGCATCTTAAATTTCCTTTCTTTGGTTAGCTTGGTTCAATTTCATGTTGGGCCTCATCCCATTCAACAAGAAATCCTGTCTCTCCACCTTTTTTTTTAAAGTGAATTTCATTAAAACCCTAAAAAAATTTGTAATCAAGTAGTTCAACACAGCATAAGCCGGCTTCAAATTGACTAATGTGATAATAGCAACATCAATCTCAGCAATATGCATACTTCTCATGCTCAGGAGAAGAAATATATATCAAACTAAGGCAAAGAAGAATGGGAGATAAACAATACTACATTACAGCTAACCAAATAAAGGTGACTCATGATGCAAGGAATACAATTTAATGTAACATGCTTATGGATGAATGGGATGAGGCCCAACATAAAATTGAACCAAGCTAACCAAAGAAAGGAAATTTAAGATGCAAGGAATACAATTTAATGTAACATGCTTATGGATGAGTGGGAGTAGCCCCAACATAAAATTAAATTAAGGCTGAGGAAGGTGGCAGAGAACCGCCGAAACATGTACCTGAATTAATCAAATATAAAAGGCTCCAAAAACGTGTAAAAATGAAACCTTTCTCTGAGAAATTTTATCTTGGAAAGGTTCCATTCGATATGTGAAAGGTTTTATAAAAAATTACGGTAGCTGAGCCCCTCATGTGACAAACATTTTCACTTTCAATTTTCAATTTCCCTTTTCCGCTCATCGGATACTACATAATAAAATCTTTTTGGAATGATCTGACTGAGATCTACGTATTATTTGTATTAAGTAATACAATATATATCACCATGGTTATGTAGCCAATTTTATATCCCTATTTCATAGTTTATGTTGAATGTTCGGTGTATGACCGAACTCAGTCGACAACTAGCGGTGATTAGAAGTTACAACGCAGTCACTTTGACGTAATCAACCGTCAGCTGGTTGTGCGGTGTCTGCCATGTGGGGTACCAGTCGTCTTTCTTCCTCCAGAAGTCCAGCGTGTGCTTCACTTTGTCGTTCTCCCAAGGCTTGGGCTTCCCGCCGCTGACGGACCCGTCGGGGAAGTCGTCTCGTCCGCCGACGTGCACGCCGAGGTTGAGGTAGAATTCCCGGTCAAACGGCGCCAGCGGAGTGCCGCCCTCGAGAGCCTTGTTCAGAGGATCGTCTTCTCGAGGGGCGACTCTCCCAAGCTCCTCCCCGTCGACGAAGAAGGATATGGAGTCGGGCGCCCATCTGAGCTTGTAGACGTGGTAGTCCGACGACCAGGGCGTTCCGCTCTTCTTTTGAAAGTTGCGGACCCTCTTGGGACTCAAGGAGAAGCCCTGCTGAAGCAGCTTCCCACCGATCTCGTTATTCTGAGAGTCCTTCAGTGATGGGTTGCCTACAGCTTTTCCCAAGAACATTCTTCCAGACTGTGCTCCATAAGCCACCTGCAAATAAGTGGGAAAAGTTCCTGTGAGACCGTAGTTAATAAGCGAATTTTCAAAATCCACAAATATTCGTGAATTTTTCGTATTTTAAATCAACTTTTAGCAATTATTGAGCAATAAAATCTAACAAGAAAATATTTTTTGACATGAATATGTCTTTTCGCTGGGGTCAATATAAAATTTTGTCCCGTCAAAAGAGTTACCGATAAACAAAGTTGATTGGGAGGTATTGATATAGGGTATTCTTGATCTTCATTTTTCCTTTGGATAAACCCGTGTTTTTCTTCTAACAAACAGTGTATATACTTTACGCGTATACATTGTGAAATAGACGTGGCGTTTGGATCACCTACTCAGTGCAAAAAGACGTATTCATGTCACAATGTATCAGCTTGAAGCGTTGATACTCGTATTTTTTAATATGTACCTAGGTATATAATATTTATTCGATTCACTGATCTCATAGAGAATTTTGAGCTGATTTCGAATATACCATTAAATACTAATTTATAGTATTCCTAATAGAAAAACTCAACACTAATTTTCCCCCGAAAACCTTAAAAACCGGTTTACTTAAACGATTTTTGAGATTCACAATTTGAAATTTGACTAATTAAAACGCACAAAAATTGCCTGCCGACGAGCCCATCATTTCCTTTGATATTATTGACGCATTCAACACCGTTTTTAATCCTTCAGACCGTTCGTATCATCTGAAGTGACAGAATAATCAAGAATTAATTATTAAATAAAAGTAATTAATAGTGGGTTGGTGGGGTTTGAAATCCCCAAGTTTGAAGCTTTTCCATATTCTCCATACTCGTCACCTGGCGGTACAAAAAAAAAAAAAAAAATAGTAAAGCACCTGTTCCCTAGTGACGGCCAAATGGGTAGTCATAGCTATGCCTCCTGCCTTTTGTTCGAAGTGCTGCGCAACCTGTTTCAACAACTCACTTTGCCATCCCATCAGTTCACAATAAATATCGGTTCCTTGGCAGGAGTTCCTCTAGTGTTATCGACATGTCAAGTCAGCCCGAGATTGCGACCTTCTGCGTAGGCAACCCCTTTTATATTTGGATCCTGTCCATTTCTTCATTGTTCAAAATCGTAGGTCCAACGGAGAGATTTCCAAAAAGGTGCAATTAATATGATGGGTCGGAAATGAACGGAAGAAGGCGAAAAAGGGAAAGGGAAATGTGTGTGACGTCATCTGGTTGCGCCCTCACGTGGGAACTGCTAGAAAGGGGGATACATATACCAGATTGTCACCTGTTTTTTCTTTTACTTCTCCCAGCCAAACTACTTGATTTTTGGGGTTGAAAAACAGGATACATGGATTTTTGAGTGCTGAATCAGAGGTTTCTGAGGTCAAAAGTAGAAAATTCCAACCCATATTCATTCCTCATTCTTCTCTTCCACTTCCATCTTCTTGAGCTTTGAGAAATAAAATACGCGATTGTTCTCATTCGACACATAATTTTAACATTGAGATCTTGATGTTTGTAATCTTGGATTCTGGTTTAACATTTTCAATGATATACCTTTTTTAATCGAGCAAGAAAAGAATCATTCAACTCCCCTCAACATCTGATGTTCCATCTTTCAAGGTGGATAGGTAGGTACAATAATCCGGTAACAAATTTTAAAAGGTCCTTTCGTTCAAATACGTTCGTGGATCGCAAATCAATGTTAACTGCCGGAATCAGGTGAGAATTTAGTCACCACTTTTTTGAAGTTTCTTTGGGACTTTTTTAAAAAGTTTTTTAGTTTTTCGTCAGCACACCGTATTATTGCTGGGTAGGTAGGTCCTCGTTTTCCATTCCTCAAAAACTGTTCCAATGTAAGTAGTTCAGGACCGTAGAAATATTTTCAAAAAACTGAAATTTTATTTAGGTAGGTATATTTAAGAAAGAATCTATTTTTTTTTTTTTTTGTAATTCAGCGATTTCAAACATCAGCGCTATGTTTCTCAGGGTCAGAGTTCAATTTTCTACCTGAGACTTTCAGGACTTCAAAAATATAAATCCTCGTCTGGACTTGAAAAACGCAATAATTTCGTCTTTTTATAAAAATGGAGTTATCCACATTTGATTTTGAACGCCTCAAATGGGTTAAAGCAGAAAAAAACATAAAAGCATTATTCGGATTTGCCGTTCAATTTTGGCCTTCTTTGGAGGTTCAGTGTTTATGATGGTTGTTTCTGGAAAATTAATACTATTGTAAAACTGAACAGAAATAAAAACGAACTGAAATTAATAATAATAGGTAATATAGAATTTGGAATAAATCAAGCCTGCAACTGCAATGCACGGGTTTTTGTGACACTATATTGTAAACAGTAATCCAAAGGCCTGCTTATCTCCACATACCTCTTTGGGCTCCAACCACAGTTGTGGAACAATCCAATCTCCAGCAGGGAGTTTAGCGCGTATTTCAACTTCGCCGTATAAGAAACTGAATGAATTTTTCGTGGTGATCCTCGATGACACGATTGGCGGTAAGATCGACCAAGAAATTCCGGAACGCTGACAGTTTTTCTTTATGCGGCTCGTACAACTTTTCAACTGAAGAGTTCCTTGGCTCACGTAAGTATCATTTGAAATGTCTTCTAAGAGTTTTGGTCTGATGAAAAGTTTGCCTTTTGAAAGACCACTGGTGTTGAAATCGTTCGTCCAAACTGTGAAGTCGGATTCTGGAGCATCAGAAAATTTTACTTCATAGGACCAGTTTTCCTCTAAATCTCCCGAGAAGTCGTCGTGAAACATGACTTGGCCAGAGCATGGAGGTCTGGTGTCGAATTCGGAGGGACTAGGAGTGCAGTTGGTGTCTTTGTTTGCAATGGTAGGTCTTTCGCTTGTAGTAGTTTTGGGTTTAGAAGGCTCCTTTATCCCATCGTCACTCACTTCACCCACGACGTATTTTTGATTGTCCAATCGGTAGCCTAAACCATTTACTATAATGTACAACCAGTAGTGCAGTGTGTCGCCTTTCTTCAGCGTCTTGCTCTTGTTATGGTAAGTCCATCTCCCGTTCTTCTTCTTCACGATGTCCACAGACACATCTCCTGCCTCCAAATGCTCCATTTCTCTATTGACATTGATATGAACCGCGAACAAAGATGCTCCTTCCACATCATTTAAGAAAACTTTGAATCCTTTCGGCTCCAAAATTTGTATGCGATGTTTCGGAAAAACAAAATCCTCTACGCATTGAACTGCCGGTAATATGAGGAGCGCTAGAGATATGAGCATCACTGAGATACGGGGAATCACTACTGAGAAGGCAGATAGTATTATGACCTTAGATGTTAGGTCCTTGGCTCCTGGGGAATTCCGTGTTGCAGAAGTGGGAGGACTATCACATCGGTGTAATTTTGCGAACCTGTTTTATCAGATGGTAGTCCTGTAGGAGGAGAACTCATCCAGGAGATGAACTCATCGAGATTTAAAAAAAATCGTAATAGACTACTCGGAGTCTGCCAGTTGATAATTTGACTAAACAACGAGTTTCAGAAGATTATTATAATTATGGTGTATTCATTATAAATATGGATAGAATTTTCGTGGAAATATACAACATTTTTGATTGACTCCGGTTGCTTTTTCTTCTCCGAATGTACACAATCTTTTTGGGGTTGTGAGCTCAACGCGTTTGAACGATTTCGATCTACTTATTACCTTCTCATTTCAATCTTAGGCGCATTTTAATTTATTGCTTCGGCAATATACCTAAACACTATAATATTTAATCAATGGTTGCAGTATTACTCTTTTTGAACTATTACAATAATATTATTATTAATAATATTGAACTATTACAATAAGAATCATAGCTATCTAATAAATTAAACTGTTTAAAGTTAGGTTTTATGCTCATAGGTTAGAAATAATTTTTGGCCTCAGATTCGGATTCAACCATCTCCAAAACCCCTTGGAGCCAATTTTTAGTTCAATATTTCCGTGATCGAAATTGCCGTATGACGTCACACATTTCGGAAGCTGAACCTTCCTCCAACCACCAGTCAAATTACGGGGGAAGGGGGGGGGTCATCGTTGACATCATAAGTTTTCAATTTCAAGGTATTTCCCCGCTCATCGGATACCCCACCTTGTTAGGAAGCTCTCACTGGGATCCATGATTTGGTGTACCTAGTCATGCACTTAGCCCAATAAGTAGATAGATACATACTTACCTAGGTACTGTACACAATAAGGGGGCAAGGGACGGACTCAAAATATCCTCAAAAATGCATAAATTCCAGCTACCGAAGGGTTTATAAGAACTCTTTCTATAACATTATTACTATTAGGACCAATAAGTTTAAAATACGGATAACCTCCCCCCTACCCCCACCCCTAACCATTTTAGCGTTGCACATGTGCGCACACTGCAGCTTTTTCCATTTTCATCGACCAATTTCCAACGGATTTTGATGCGGTTGACGGCATTCTTCCTATTTTTTTATTTTCTACGGAGTCTATGTGCCTTTATGCAAATTTGACTTTTAAAAAAGGACGTGAAAAATTCAAAATTACGAACTTAAAATTATACATAGATGCTCTCGCTAGAGAATCGAATGACAAGAAGAATGGCGCAAACCGCATCAAAATCGGACGAAAATTGGCTGAGAAAAATGTGAAAAACTGAATTACATGGGTCCTTGGCCCCTTAATGTTCCGAGGTGTTATTTAGAAGAATCGATAGGTACTTACTTCTTTAGATTCGAGCCACAGCTCAGGAACCATCCAATCGCCAACTGGGAGCCTCGCCCGCACTTCCACCTCTCCGTAGAGGAAACTGAAGGAATGTTTAGTGGTGAGTCTGGAGGACATCACGGGGGGCAGAATGGACCACCAAGAACCACACCTCTTGCAAGATTTCTCTAGTCGGGACGTACAACCCTTGAGTTCGAGTGTACCTTCACCGATGAAAGACGCATTGGAAATTTCTTCCAGGAGTTTGGGCTTGATGAATAGTCGATTGCCCGATAGGCCGTCCGTGCCGTGATCTTTTGTCCAAATAGTGAAATCACTCTCAGGGGCGTCAGAAAACTGAACTTCGTGAGCCCAGTGATCCGTTGTCTTTGAGAAATCGTCCTGGAATATTATTTGACCCGGACAAATTTGGACACCGTTAAATAGGGTTTCGCTGTACTTCGAGCATTTGGTTCTGATGTCGATTTGGGGTGGATCTTCTGTGGTTGGAGTGGATATAGGTGTGCTCGTTCCACATGACGATCTGTCGTTTGTCACAACGTACTCCTGATTCAACAATTGTTTCCCCAAACCATCGACGATCAAATACAACCAGAAGTAAATTTTGTCCCCTGTCTTAAAGCGAATGTGTTTCTCAGTGAATGTCCACCTTCCATTTCTCTTGATGACGACGTCTCTAGCAATGTGCCCAGCTTCCAACCCCCCTTCAAATTCCTCGTTTACGTTGATGTGCACTGCGAACAATGTAGATCCTTCGACGTCCGGAATGGAAATTCGAAGGCCTTTGGGAAATAGGATTTCGATGCATGGCGCCGGGAATTCAAAGTCGTCACCGTTTATGAGGGGTAACAGGAAAACTGCGAGAACTAAACGCATCACGACGTTCCTAATAGGACTGCCGGGAATACTGAGAACTCGTCCGACTGGTGCCCTTGAATCACCTGCAACAGGAGTGGGATCGGGAAAGATGACCCGTATGCTCAATTAGTTATCAGCCAATCTCTATATTTATAAACCCGTATTTCAGCTCGCTCATAACACCCAATAGGGTCAACAGATTTCGAAGTAGGGCGAATATCCCAAATAGACAGGGTATCAACTCCCCTTTATTTTTTGAGTAGGTAGAATCCAAATTTAACCTTTTTCCGCACGTGCAGATGAGCAAAAATAACTTTGTTTTTCCAAATAGAGACCCCCATTTCGGTATTATTATTTTCAATAATGAACCTTTGGAGTCGTGAACGAAAAAAAAAAAAAAAAAAATGTGTAACCCCCCTCAAAATTTGAGGTTTTACGTTTCAAGATAAGTACGTAGAATCCAAAAATTCGAATTAAAAAAATCCGTCCGTCCGCCGTACGCGGCACTTTCCTTAGTTACCATGGTCCAAAATTAATGAAATTTGGTATACCGGCCTCATTTGGTGTCTAGTTGTGCCGCGAAGCTTGGCGTTACCGTCAGTCTTCTCTAAGGGTCAGAAAATAGGGGATGAAATTTTCAAAACGACCTAGCTCGAAAATTTCAAATTGGAAGGTAAGGTATATTTTTTCCATAGATTTAAAATAGAACACAATTTTTAGAGTCGAATGAGACCTTGCGGAGCGTTTTAGGACCAACCGTTCGCTCCCTGAAAGGACTTGAGGGTTGAACAAAAAAAAGAGCAGAAACACGAGTGTGAATCGCAATTCTTCCCGAGTCGGTAAAATCTCAGTTCAAATATCAGCTGTTCAGATGCAACTTTCTCTCGATTCCAGAGAACCAAGTTTGTTGTTCAGAAGCTTCCTTAGTTACTGAATTTCATTAAGAATGAATGGTACAACTCTCCGATAATAATAATTACAAGAAGGTACCTCCTCATTGTCGCCAAGAGATGATTGTGAACCTCGCGGTAGGTGGGTATTTTATGTCGATAGGATCTTAGATGGGCGATCTATACAGAAAATAATAAACCGTTGTGTATTTGCAGCGTTTTTATTGCAGATTCAGATTCTACGTAACATTTTATGGCAAATTAATCTATCATTCGAATATCAGAGTTCGCGGCAGTAGGCTCAACGCTGAATGTGCGCAAATTTCCAAAAATCGAGTTCTGTTTAAGTGTTCAATTACCACATGTGAAACATGATTTTCAGGTTATTTCCCACGCTAAATCGCGTGGTAGTATCAGTTTTTCGATTTGGGTATTACTACCTAGAAAACCATTCGAAAAACTGATAGGTACCACCAATCACTTTTAGCGGGACATCCTGTACATGCCTGTGTTCCAAATATCCATTCCAAAACATTAACCATCCACAACACCCATGGACACACATCCACACACACACACATCCACCACAAACCATCCATGGAAACATTATCCATTCTAAAATGTCCATCGTTTTAGTGAGAAATTTGGCTATGCTCGACGAAGTATTCAGTCACATAATAGTCCTCAGATATTATTCTTATTCAAGGAACCAGTCCGAATTTTCGAAGTGGTTTTATGTAGGCACCTTCTACGGATTCGGACCCTCAGTGAATCGTTGTTCCACCATTTCCAATCCATCACAATGGGTATACGTATGGCATCGTCGCCTCCTACCTGCTAATAGAGATTAAGGACCGTCTATTGTAATCCGTATTTCTAATAGGCCGATCGATCATTAATCCAATTTTGAATCTGGTTATTGATTTGGCTAACATAACTAAATGACTAAATGTCATGGATACCTGACATTTCAAAAAATGTTCAAATTTGAGCAAAAAATAAAATTACTAAAAGGAAAATTTAAAAAAATCGAAACTGAATGTACAAACCTACGTTTGGTAATACCATTCACATAAAGCTTGGCAGAATGAAAATCGACCCACCCGTTCCAGAGAAAAACGGAAATTAATTGTCGTTCATTTTGCAGCGCGACGTGGCGGTAGCTTTTTGAACTAAACACGGGACATGTCGCCATCTTCCAAATCATCCAGTTCAGCTTCGAGCTGGTAGGAACCTTATCTGGGACTGACAATCAGACGAAGAAAATATTGTATCTGTTCAAACCAATGAAAGCAAAGTTAAAGCATTGTTAACATTTTCGTGGAACAAATTCCTGTTATGAATAATTGAGCCACTAATTATTTCCAAAAGCCTCTACCATTCCACGAAAAATTGAGAACAGCTGATGGAAGATCCAAGTAAAAAAGTTAAATATTAATTAAATACGTAGGTAACTGGCAAAACAATCCGTGCTTTGAACGGATGAATATTGGCGATGCCACTAATGCCACCTGGGGTGTCAGTGCTACACTCGTAATTATTATGATTCAGGTTGCCTAGTTACTAGTTAGTTAATGCTACGTTAGTTTTGAATAAATCAGTATCCTTGCTCATTGGAACTGCGTATTCCTATTCATAATACTATTTTGATATACCTAATTATTTAGTATATAGGTGACTTCACACCACCGATCAACTAGGCCACTAGTCAATATTGTGATTAGATGATTACAATTACGATCAATAAGTCGAATATATCGGTGTCATAATAGTTTGTCTATTTCAGTAATCTTTCGCATGTTCAAAGCCTGAGCACTTCAACATCATTGCTCCGTTTTTTCGTCTTACATCGATGTCCTGTGCTTATTGTTTTTGATCAGTCGATCTCGTCTTCTCAATTTCAGAATGTGATTGTCAGATTTTACTTTCAATCTCTCCATTTTCATTGGGAGAACTTCCTTATCTTCTCTGTTTCTTGACTGCAAAATGTAGTAACATAATATATATTATTTGACGATTGACAATGATTGTTAGCGTTTCACCCACATTGTTGGTATATTTGTGTATAATATGACCACTCTTAGGAAGGTGAGGTCTTCTAGTGCTCTATAATCATATCATCATATCGAAGACGTAAATCGGTCCAGCCGTTTGGCTTTGCATACGGAACGAACACACAAACAAACAGACAAACACAAACATTAACACGTAAATAATGATAAAGTTGTTAGAGTTGATTGATGACACTGCCTTGAAGACATTAATACGATGAAACACGTTCAATTCAACACATTATACTCGTATATTGTGGTATATTTTTGAAACTAAATTTTCAAAATTTAAACCCTTAGAGTGAATCGTTTTAGAGCGGTCTGAAACTCCATGAAAAAAATTCAAAAATTTGCATTACAAAAATTTTGAAGCCATCTCTTCGCAAATTCGCTAAAATAAGTCACAAAAGGTAAACTGTACAAAAAACAGAATGATAAGTTGATATTATAAAATTGACTTATTACTTACCGACATATTCAACAAGTGAATCTACCTATTACATAGAGAGAGGTACAATAATAAGTACAACCACTTTTTACCACTTCTTGTCTTACCACTTTTTTTTCTCGAGGACTTTTAGACCTTGATGACACTGAGCTACGGAGGGATGTCCCGAATTTGGCTGGTAGTTCCTGTCAAAAACAAACAGTTAACCGAGAATCTTTGGATGTGTAGGATCATAATAATCATTCTACACGTAGGTAGGTACCTCAATAACATAGGTAAATAATAATATTATTATCTCATATTATGAGATTGTCGTTATCTTTTCACCAAACATTTTCAAAATTTAAAATAGCATTTACCTAGTCAAATTTCTCACCCGAAATCATTTCCCCCGAATCAAATCTCATTCATCATCAGTATAATTCCGTTTTTCCTTAGATGTTCCTTAAAAGCTCCTGATATTTTTGTATGGAGAATTACTACAGACTGGTCGATCTGGTCCTCTCATATAGGACCAGGACGTGATATCTCCGTAGAGGTAGTTTTCCTTCATTCTCTTTCCTCTTTCATGTTAAAACTTGAGTTAATTTGAAAGAAAATCAAAATCGATTGAGTAAAACTAAATTTTGGGTGAATTAGACAAAAAATTATACAACCGAAAAAACCTGGTCTAAATTTTCAATTGCTCAACGAAATAGACCATACTTACCTTAATTTTCTTCTCTTTTAACTGAATTCTTTCAAGAACTCTCTCAATCTTAGTATTCAGTGACACTACAAGTTGTGATGCTCCATTTGGAGTCTGGAATATAAAAAGTTGAACAATTTATGTGACCAATAAAAATTCATTCACACATGAATAATTATGTAATAAAACTACATTTTCATTTCCACAGGTAGGTAGGTATGTACTCTTGCCAATCAAGTGGAATTATGTGAGAATTTATTATTTAGTTCAGTTTAGAGAATGGGGAATTCCGGTGTGCAATTTTCCATTTTCGACTCCCAATTCGGATTCAGCACCCTTGGAAACACCTTAGTCCTAGTTTGATAATTTCCAAGGGGTGATGTTCATTGGCTTGGCTATAAATAGGGTGAGAAGATCACGCGTGACGTCATCATCTGTTCTGAGGAGCGGAGGGTGCCTCACAGGCGGGCTCGGGGTGGGTGACGTCATCTGTATCGATTTTACGGCACTCGTTTTCGCTCACTTCCAATCACCGGATACCCCACTTATAGTATACCTCTTTGGAAAGCCCTCACTGAAATCTTTCAATTGAACGAATAAAATAAAATACCCGGAATTGCCCATTCATTTATTATTTATTATTATTATTTTGGAATTAGGTATATTATTTTCAATAAAGGACCTTACGAATCGAGCAAAAAAATCTAATATTGTTTACCTAAACACCCCTCAAAATTTTCTGTTTCACTTTCAAATGTACTAAGCTATGCAGAATTTTAAAATCCAGTTAAAAGCATTTAATGCACGAATTAGATAATATCTACTTACTGTATTTCTTTTATGCGCGTATCGTAGTACCTACCTATATCCAGCAATATAATCTCTAATCTACTGCCCCTCCAAAAAAAGAAGAATTACTTTACATGAATGTATAACCTTATTTCCCTGGCAATAGAAATTCCTCCTTTTAATTCATACGAACTACTTATTACACAGAGGAAAATTCAATGTTAAAGTGTCGATGCACTCGATAGTTTGGTACCTACAAAGTGGTGATGTAAATCTCTATAAGTATGTAGGTATCTCACTAACAATAATATTTGGGCTTCGGTTTTCGCTCCGTAGAAGCTGCACATTTTCAACATCAGGGGCTCTCTTTACTGGCTGTAAACAAAATGTGTCATCGTTCCTTAATCAAGTATCTACCTGGATATAACTAAATAACGACTGTGGCATTATGTACCTACCAACTAGACAATAACCCCCTGTGTGTAAATTAATCACGGTCATAGACTAACGTTTTTATTTGAGAAAAGGAATTCGTGGTATTTTGACTCTTTGTGCAGATGTCTCAGGACAGTTTTTAGCGAATTTTCGAAGAAAATGAAGCTATTGCAATGGCTTCAAAATTTAAATAATGCAAATTTTTGAAAATTTTCTTCATGGAAATCCGTTTCAGACCATTCTAAAACGATTCCTGAAATTTAATACTTTTTTATATGTATATACTATATTTATATATTTATATATTTATATATGTGTCACTCCAGATGATAATCTGCCCGTGGGATCGAGATAAAAAATCCAAAAAAATTTTAAAATGTCAAATATATCAAAAGTAAGTCTGAGTTCGTTGGCCAGAATTTTTGGAGTACTCCAAGGGGTCAACTTTTGAAAATTTAGTTTCAAAAATCGCTAAAAAACGTGTTTTTTGAGGTTTTTGGTGTGAAATACCATCCTAAACATAGAAACATATGGTATATTCGGAATCAGCGTAAGAATCACCCCACAAAATCGGTTAAAATTATTCTTTGAAAATTCACTCACCAACTCATGCTGCATGAATGGAACTTTTTTAAGCTGGGCAAGGGCATATTATCTGAACATGGCCCCACCTTCTCTATAAATATATTCGGTAGGTAAGTAAATTTGTGTCAGTTAGTGAATCAATCTCGCTTGAACAGCAGTACAGTTTTGGTGGGTTTTTCGTGCAAATGTTGGGTATGCCCCTACCAGGCTATTTTACCGAATCTACATTTTTTGAAAATCGAGTTTTTTTCTCGAAAATGGTGTTTTTGGTCTACTTATGCATCTCTCAAGAGAAGCTTTTGATCGTGTGATGTTACTCATCTTGGAATCGAGAGTAAATAAAAAACTGCCACTCTACCCTTACATAAGCAAAATAGGTACTCAGATCAGCACCGCATCTACATGGTTGTGTTGTGCAAAAAAAGCGCTAAATTTTTTTCATGAAAATCAATGCTCAAATTGTTTTTAATCTTCGGGAGTAGTTGCAGAAATAATTGATTGAAGAAAAGGAAAAACCCCATAGTTATAGCATTTCTATAGGAACTACACAGTTAGCCTTCAAGTAACCACATTTTTCTCAGTTTGATGTTTACTGTAGATACGGCTGTTTTTTAGGAGGGCAGTATTGCAAAATACTCTCACCCTTCTCTCACCCCTAATGGACACATCACTACCGGCACGCGGGTATATACCTCCATCGCTGGGGACAAAGTTTCGAGACAACGTTTCGAGTGCATCGAGAAACTTCTAATTTTTCTCGATGCACCCACCAAGCTGATAGTTTGGTAATACTAGTATAAACCTGCCAAAGTTTTAAAATTTTTTGTTTTGTAAAAATTGTTATTGCACCAAATTTACACTTATTAGCAATTTTCTTCTGAGTAACATAAACGTTATACTAAGTATTTGAATTACAAATAAAACTAAGATAATTCACTTAGTCTCTAATTTTTGCAATTAGATATGCCCAGACCGCCACAAACTTCACTGAATCGTTAGTTAGGTCAGTACTCACTTCTTCTTTTACCCTTAGCATTTGATCAATAGAGCGGTTGTGTGGGACCTGTATTGGGCGTAAATAGATTTATTAATATTTTATTAGGGTTATTTTTACTATTGTTGAAATTTATCGAAAAAAGCTTAGCTATCCACACAACAGGGATTTATAGTAAAATTATGGATTCAATAAATTATAATCTTATATTTTTCCTTCCCACTCGATTGTTTAGAATATGTAGGTAATAGCCCCATTAGGTATGTACTTGCCTCATTAGCAATGTGGCCGGGAAATGGTGGTGATGTTTTACGGCTGGAAGTTATTCTGTCTCGCCTCTCCTGAAATAAATAACATGTGAATGGGAACAAAAACAAATTTAGATTCTTTCCCAACATAATCTAATTGCGTGAAAGCTCTTATTTATTGCATTGCTCATAATAAAATTCTCACTCGTCCAGCTGCCAATGCTCTAATTTTTTCCCTGCGGTTAATTTCTGCTTTCCGCACAGCTTCTTCAAACGAAAGTTTGGTCAATTTTTCAAACGACTCCTTCTTTTTCTGGCGCCTCAGTTTGTCCAATTTCAGCTGGAGAAGAATCCCATTTTCCAGTATGAACTGTGAGGAAACAAACACAAATTCATCACTAGGCTATTCCTGATGGGTAGGTAGATGGTGTCTCAGTTCCAAACAATCTGTTCGATGTTGGGACTAGGTAGGTAGGTACCAAGTCAAACTTTCAATTCTGGTGCCATGTTTAGCATGATCATGGTTGACCTTGTCCCCCCCCCCCTCAAAAACATTATGAACGAGGTATGATTATATATAATTTGATATTATATTTAGGTATTTATAAATTTGAAATTACTTGTTCGCGATTCTTTGGGTCGCTTGGCCCTACCTCCAGCCGTGCCTTCAGAATGTCCTCTTCGCGGAAGACGTTCGACCCCGGTTTATCCTGAAGAGCAAAATTGAATCAATATATTTGGTGGTCTTCCATGAAAACATTATTGTATTGTTTCTGGACTTATAAGGAATTAAAAATACTCTGCCAAGTCGAAATGGCACACAGCTTCCTCGCGTCCAGAAAAAGGAATTTAGAGTCAACACTCAAGACAAATGAAAACAGGATCGTTAACGAAATTTACGTTAGCGCATGCGTAGTGCGTACCGTTGATTCAATCATGAAATTCAAATGATCGCTCAAGGGACCCGCACAATCCCTGAAAATTTGAACAAAATCGGATTCTGGAAGATATTGCTCTAACAAGGAAACGCGGAGAAAGACCGACAGACACGGAACCAAATTTGTTCAGAAAGCTCTTAAACGGAAAATGCGAGTGGAAATTTAAATTTTGGAAAACAAAAGTTTCGTCAATTTTTAAAGTTAAAACAAAGCTTCCGCTACCGTCGGTAGACTCGGAAGCAAGAAATCTTTGGACACTCTTCATCTAGTTACCATTTAGTCACGAGTTCATCAATCAAAATCCTTTAATTGAATAAAGATACCTACGCCTTCTATAGTATTTCTTCTTCATCAAACCTAACACCCAAGTTTGAAATAATAATAATGATAATATATTATTTTTCAAAAGACTTACCATAGACTGGTCAGAATCTGAGACCGGTATCATCAGCCCCAGTTGAAGCATTCTGTCAATCGACACCATTGGTCTTAGATGATTTTCATCCTCTTCCTAATGGTCAGAACGTTATTATGTTATAATTATATATTACGTATGCTCAGCGTTAGAATATAGGTAACGTGAGTTTCACCTATCGATCATATGAACGCATGGTCTCTACATGATACTGTTTGGTTCAAACCGGTACCTTTATTGTTCTCCATTACAATGGCTACCCACCCACTTCAGGAAGTTTCAAGTTATTCTAACTTATTAATTTTTGTGTGTGTTAATTTTATTAAATTACAGTTAAATCAGTAATTTCAATTAATCAGTCTCCTAGCAGACTCCCCCTTCCCCTCCTCCCCCCTTCTAAATTAGAACCTACATACGCCACTGCTTTGTTTATACGAGGTTTTTTTTTTTATAAGACTCACAGGCGACTTTATTTGAGGCGTTTGGTATCAAAACCGGATAACTCCACAAAACCAGTTTTGAACCCAATATTTCGAGAGAGTAAAATTCTTTGGTCAAACTTGTGAAAAATGTGAAAAAACCAATTTTCGACATTTTGGAGTTATCCGGTTTTGATATCAAACGTCTCATTTGGTACCATGAGTCTTTCTTATCATGAAACAAACTCGCGTTATTCGTATTATGACAATTCGTAACAACAATTCGTATTATTCAAAATCAGCGCCGGGAAATCGAAAAAACCTACAACAATCAAATCATTAATTTATCAAACGCATTTTAATAAAAATAGATAGGTGGCTCATTAAGTTGTTATCCTCCACACTATGTTTAGTAGGGATGCGAATCGATTTTCAATTGAATCGGAAAATCGATTTTTCACCTTCAATTTTCGATTTTCTTGCCATCGATTGATTGTTCCGATTTTTAGCCAGAAATCGATTTTTTTGTCTTCGAAAATCGATCGCAAAGAAATCTCTCTCCCCCCCCCCCCCCCCACCCCCCCAAAAAAAAGTCTTTTCACTTCAAAATAATCCTTGAAAAATTCGGCGAACGTACCTATATGAATTTTGACACATTCTGAATAACTGTTGTTAGAGTAAATCTGAGCATGTAAATTTGTATACAAAACTTTTGTAAGCGGTTCTTGATGTGTTTTTTTTTTTTATTTTTTTTTTTTAGATAGTAATACATTCTTTGCAACTTGGTTTTGTCTGTGGCCTTTAAATTTTCAATGATAAAATATTGAACCAAGCAAGTTTTCAAATTCTTGACCCCACCGTTATAATTTTATTTTTCATGCACCCATTGAAAGTTCCATTATTTTCGTAAAAAAATACATCTGAATTTCAAATAAACAAAATCTTTCCGAATTTTGATAGGAAAAATTCCAAACTACCAAAACATTTCCATAATTTTTTTTACCTAATTAAAAAAAAAATTAAATAAGTTTTTCGAAAAATCAATTTTTTGGAAAATCGATTTTTTACCCGATTAATTAGTGCAATCGATTTTGGGCTTTCGATTGAGTAACGATTTCCAAAATCGATTGTTGGCCACCGATTTCGCATCCCTAATGTTTAGGTACCTATGTTTGAAAACATTAGAAACAGTACCTAGTTCACTATTTCACTTTTGCAGCGTAGGATGGAAGTGCGGGAACAGTTATTGGATTCTCAAAAAGTTGTACATATCACGTTGAACCTATATCATCACATCCACATTTCTTACTTTCATCGTTCGAAGTACTATGGGGTCCATCTTCTGATTTTGTATCTGTTTTGTAGGCCCAATATCGGGCGCATTGTTGATATCAAGTCCGAACAGGCTCTACGACAAGAATTTATTGTACAGAGGACATCTTTGGAAATCCATCGGCACGTAACCCTACTATTCTACCTACTGAAATTGAGGCGGTGCACAGTGCGCCACAAATCATGGAAAACGTTTTTCTGGTGAACTAAATTGCAACTACAAATAAGAATATTCCTAACAAAAATGTCAACTACTTGTAATAATATAGTATATTCCTGACCAAAATGTCAATCGTGAATTGTTACGTCCATTAATTTCATGGTATGTGAGGAAGCCTACCCAACTTATTGGCAGACTTTCTTTCGTTATCGTTATTATGAGGTAGGCACCTATTTTTTCTTTAAAATATCTGAGTTGATCAATAAAGT
>JAEMON010000005.1:10709499-10755021 GCA_030264115.1 Lygus lineolaris
CGTTTTTTTGCAGTGGTTTTTGGAGGTCCAAATCCGGTCCTGAGGTCTAAAACAGCAAATTACGACCCCTGTTCCCCATTATGAGAGAGTCAGTAGGCAGATAACCGTTTAAGTAATGTTATGTTACAAGTATTTACGCACGGGGAATACGCAACAAAAATATTATACTCACACTAACACCATGGGAACAGCCAGCCGAGACCTTTTTTGAACGCCCTGATAGCCGCTTCATGATTTCTTCGACAGTCTTTTCCCATCTCTCTCGGGACCAAACATCATTAGTCTGAAAAGTATGTCGAGGATACCTAAGCAATTTCCAAGCATTTTCAATGGTTTAATTTAATTATTAAGAATATGAAGGTGTGAAGGAGAGTAAAGATTGCTAAAAATCGGATTTTTCTTGATTTTTTGGTAATATGGCAAATACGCAATACGACGTTTGTAGTACGTCAAAACACTAAGGTACCTATATGGTAAGTTGGTATATGGTATATTCATATATAATAGAAACATTTGGTATGATATTCGAGCTATTAATTTCAAATTAATAGGTACCTAGGTAACTTAATATTTCATAAATGTGTCAAGTTTAAACGCAGATAAAATTATAACCCACTAAACTTCAATATTTTTACTTTTAACATACTATTGAAAGATAATTTGAGAGTTGAGGTGTGTGGGTGTGTATTTAACGAACTCACCTGAGCACAACTCAGGGCCAATCGGCTGAACGATTTTTACGAGAGTGGTCTCACCATGATCTTTTGAAGCCAGCCATGCTGTGGTCCGTTCCTCCTATAGAATTCCTGTACTTCGTGAAGGTCCCACTTTGATCGTATTTCTGACCGTTCCTAACGCCAGCTTCAGAATAATAGTAATTTGATAGGTGTTTTGACTGGGCAATGCCCAGTGGGCATCGATACCGTGCTTAACGACCGCTCATTGTTTACAGAGTCCCGAAGTTCTAGGGTTATTATTAAATTTGGTTATCCGGATTATTGGATGTTTGGATTTTGATTTTTTAGTGTTTTTGCAAGTTGTATACAATATAAACGTGTCATTGATCTCTTAATGAAGAACAAAAATTGCCCTTACCCCGCACTCACTGTACTGTCAAATCTTGTGTTTCTACGGTGAGGAAGCGGTATGAACAAGGAAGTCCCGAAAAAGGGTGCCACGACTCACTCGACCACCGATGTAATCGTAGGTAGGTACATATCACTTCTGAAAATAATATCACCTTTTTTACCTCATCATTCGAGCTTTTCGCCGCTTGTGATTCAGCCTCAGGTTTCTGGTGCTTAGCCTCTTGATGTTCCTGAAGGTACCCATTCCTGCTATCCTTGTCATCTTCGTCTTTCTAAATTTTGCAAAAGCCAGAAAAAATCATCTTAATAATGTAGTGGTAGGTGCTCCCTTCACAACTAATCATTGTTACGTACCTAGCCTGTTAGGTATTATGATTCAATTATTATGTTTGAGGGCTCAAACATAAGGACAGTAAATTTGACAAGACTGAGATGGTGCAGTCAATGCATAGATCCCCAAGAAAAGGTACTACTTACATGTTTTTGATTGTCCGTAGAACATCTTTTGGCCTTGGTCTTCTCTGTCTTTTCCACTTTTCTGTGTTTCCCGTGTACGGAAGACATATCCGATGAGGATGGCAAGGTATCCGCATTTGATTCCTGACCATCATGATCAATCAGTAGGTGCCTACTCATTTTCGGATTACGTTGTGCAAATAACAAATTGATGCCACTTTCAACTACTATGAAGGATGCACCCTGTTCCAATGTTTGCACCAAGTACCTATGTTTCTGTTTGCCCACACGTGATCATTTTTTTCACACCGGTCGGTTGGTACCTACGTATCATTGGAACCCATGGAAACCAAAGTTGGAAGAGGGCCTTTGTTACATTGCTGCTCAGGAGTTCACTGACCAGTCCCAATGGGGAATTTTCGAACATTTTTTGTGCCAAATACATTCAGAACTGTTGAAAAAATGTAACTCTTTATCAAAAATTACGGGTTGTTTTTAAGTGAAATAAAAACCCGGTAGGTACTAATTAGTACCTAACGTATCAGGTGAATTGATTGGTGGATTGATTGACATAATGAGGTTGAGTGAGTGTGAAGGAGTGGAAGGTTCTGTAACTTGTATGCATTAACATGATATTTACGACTATAGGTATGTCCTAAGGGGGTTGAGGCTACTCAACCGATTCTCTCTCTTTTAGCCATTTTTCCAAGAAGTAATCTCCTGTGTTTCATCTTCTGTGTAGACTTTCCCACATAGGAACCTCATAAAGATAGTATTATTTATAAGAAAGATAGTATTATTTATACGACTGTCATTTCCATCATTGATCAGAATTTGGCCAAAAAATGGAAATTTGAAACCCTTAAAACTATTGTGCATTTCCGCTTTCTATAATTCCCGTAATATTTCAATCATGCAACATGTACCCTTATTCTAAACATTCCTTCACTTGTTTTTTAAAAGGATTTAGATTATAAATACATTTCTGACTGAAGCCTAAAAATGATTTTTAGAAGGTACATTTCAGTAACGTTTATGTTTTCAGCGAATTTTCGAAGAAAATGAAGCTATTGCTTAAAAATTTTTGTGATGCAAATTTTTGAAAATTTTTGTAATGAAAATTTTTGAAAATTTATGTAATGAAAATTTTTGTAATGCAAATTTTTGAAAATTATCTTTATGGAAATCCGTTTCAGACCATTCTAAAATGATTCCTGAAATTTATTTGATATGTACCATACATATATTCAAATGTGTCATTCCAGACGATATCTGACCGAGGAATGTAGCTAAAAATCTGAAAAAATTTCAAAATGTCAATAATATCAAAAGAAAGGTTAAGTTCGTTGGCCAGAATTTTGAGAGTACTAAAAGGGTTCAAATTTTGAAAGTTTAGAGTCAAAAATTGCTTCTAAAAAAGCGTTTTTGAAGTTATCGGTGTAAATTACCATCTTAAACGTAGGAACATAATATATTATGTGGTATTATTCAGAATCAGCGTGAAATTTTCTATAAGAATGACCCAACAAATTGGTTAAAATTATTCTTCGAAAATTCGCTCATCAACTCATGCTGTGTGAATGGGACTTTTATCCTTGTTAAATCTACATTTTGATTACCGGTTTTTTAGGAATTATAAAAATACTGTATATATCTCAAAAGAGACGAATCAATTTCATCGAAATTTCTCAAAAGTACCGACCTCCTTTTGGTCAAGGTTTTTTAGGAATTATAAAAATACTGTATATTATCTCAAAAGAGACGAATCAATTTCCTCGAAATTTCTCAAAAGTACCCCCTTTTGGTCAAGTACCTACCGGTTTCGAATGTTTCTCCGAAGACTTTTTCCTTGTTTTCGTCTTTTCTACGCGTTCTTCTTTTCTGGGTTTGTCTTGTTGAAGCAACGTCAAATCATCTGTGGATACTGATGACTGTAATTTCTTCGAAACATCCGATTCCTATACTCACCGAGTTGAGGAAAAACAACAAGTCAAGTCAAGTTAATCTACTAATTTTTATTATCATAATAATTAAATTTGTACAGTACTAGAAAAGTTCTAGAAAATACGTACAGTTCTAGAAAAGTTGATGTGGTGCAGTGGATGACATATGAAAATTGCCTACGGGAAATTCTTGAGGTAGGTAGGTATATTCTTATCCATGATCAGGGGCCGGAAAAATTCTTGCCTGCATGGGTCAGAAATTCGGATTTTCGACCTGAAATTCAGATTGAGCGCTCTCCAAAAACCCTATGTCCAAATTTTGAGCTCAAATTCTGCTCATCGGATACCCCTTGTGTTGAACCTCTTCGGAAAGCTCTCATAAGATCTATCATTTGGAAGAGGAAAATATAACCACGCGCACACCCCATTTCGTAAAAGTGGTAACAAGACTGGTAAAGAGTCAATTTGTTTGAGTCCCATTGGATAAGTTATTTACTCACAAAAGATTACGTATTTCATCTTGTATGGCGTATGTGGTATGTTCTTGCGGGAATATGTAAATCATCTTCCGATTCACTCCAAACTTCAAAATAACTCTCTGAGAGACATATTTACCACAAAAGCAATGAATGCCGGAAGCGCTTCCTTCTGACGAACTACTCCTTTAAATTAATTCTTCCCCAATTTGGACGCAGTAGCCAATTTGTTCCTGGTACGCCGTATTCTCGGCATTTATTACTCTTGTGGTACAGGGAGCTAATAATAATGTGAGATTTAATTGTCGTTAATTATTTTTAGTTATGAATTATTGTTAAACTTTAGAATTGAGCATGACACTTTCTGTAACTACATAGGTAAGGTCCTATTGGTTTAGTAATACGTACTTTGAAAGAACAGTTCTTTTTGTCTGACCATATACGTACTAGGTACCTATAGATATACTTATTACGTGCCTTGTGTCCCTTGGAAGCAGTTGGTGGCGAAGATTGAGATTCTCGAGGTTCGATGGTTTTTTTGGAACACGATTTGGATTTCTTGTTATGCAAGTTCTCTTGACTGTTTTCGGTCGCTAACTAGAAAATACGAGGAAACATATATAATTAACAGGTAATGCAGAGTATAGCTGAAAATTCATGTTATTCAGACACCTAATCAATTACTATAAATACTGACTTGTGCAACATTTCTATTCAAAAAGATCAAAAAAATACTCACAATGTGCGTGGAAGAGGAATACTGGTATGGTTCATCCACTCGAATCAACTTGCTCCCGGTGTTGTCTTCGTGAACTTTCCTAGGCTGAAAATGTAGAAAAGAAGGAGTATCCAGTATTTTTGAATGCTTCGATTCAATTTATCGCTATGTTGATTGGTACGGTGAGTAAAATTGGAGATCTGATACAGTTCTTATATTCATATCCATATTCATCAACAGGTATATGTACAGTCCACTTAATATTAGGTATGTCCAGCGTTGATTGAAACCATTAGTCATGAGATGGATCGGATTCACAGTACAAACACACCCAAAAAATGTCCATCGTATGGGTCACGTCACTACAGATCAGAAATATTAGGGGATAAACTTAAAAATATTGTCATTAGTCTGTTGAATGTTCTTATATACAGGTACACGTGGTATCGTACAATGTACCTATAGGTGGCTATCATTGTATCATCGTACATTGTATCCGTATAGATACGAACGCACAGAATTAAGATTCAATCAAACTAATCTCAAAAACCAAGTAATTAGGTATTATTATTGAATATAATATATTGATATTAACCTCTGCTGAAATTTTTTCACTTCGACGAGGGGACTCCCGTGAGGGTCGAGGCTCCTCCCGTATTCTTCCTCGTTCCGAAAACTGAAAAATTTTGCATTTCATTTTATAAAACTAGTTTTCTACCCTAACATCTGCGGATCTTCACCCGTCTCCTCTATAGTATTTATATTCATCCTTCATAATAGTATACGAATGTGAAATCTCCCCTATTCAGCAGTGAATCTATAAGGGTCACTTCATCCGTATTTTTGATCCGTTCCCCTTTTAATGTGTGATGTCTTACATTCGACATAATCAGTTGGTCCATAATCAGCAGGGTTGTTACAAGATTCAAATTCTTAAATTTCCTGATCTTTTCCTGGTGAAAATCACAATCTTTCTTGACTTTTAACAGTGAAACGCTCTCAAGACCTCTCCCACCCCCACTCCCCCATTGGATGTAGGTACATACCCGCTGAGGGACAAGATAACCTAAAAACGATCTGCCCTACTTTCTCGCTGTTTTTTTCGATTCGGTGGTCGGCGAGTTCAAATTTCCTGACTTCGCTTATGATTTACCCGACTTTTTCTGACCAATTTTTCTCATGTTTTCCTGATTGTAACAACCCTGGTAAGATACCTTGTAACAATTTGAATCCATCCTTTTAAAGATTCTCGGAACTCAAAACATGCAAAAGAAAAACGATGCAAACTATTACACAACGATTTCTAATTTTCTACATAGATCACGCATCTGAAAAGATCCTAGTTGTATATAATAGTAAGTACCAACCGTAATTTATTATATCGCGGGTACACAATCAATATTTCTTGTGCACGTACAATTGGTATACCTACATACCAGTTATTATTAATATATCGGAGAGTTGTTGTAGGTCCTTTCATATCTTAAGGAAGTAGGTAACTAAGGAAGCTTATGAAAGTAGAAATATAAGGAGAATACTTATAAGGAGAAACTTGATCCGATGGAAACCAGAAAAAGTTGCATTTGATCAGCTGATCTTTGAACGTGGATTTGGTCTACTCGAGAAGATTCATAATCGTGTTACTGCTTGTTCAACCCTCAAGTCCTTGTTGGGAGCTAAAGGTCGGTCCTGAAATGCTCCGCGAGGTCTCATTCGATGCTAAAAATTGCGTTCTATTCGAAATCGATGGAAAAATATATCTTCCCATTTGAAGTTTTCGAGCAAGAGCGTTTTGAAACTTTCATCTTCTATTAGGACACTGGTGGTAAAGCCAAGCTTTGGGCACAACTAGACCCCATATATGGGGCCGGTATACCAAATTTAAATAATTTTGGTCCATGGTAACTAAGTGCCGACGATGGCATAAGGCGGACGGTCGGATTTAAAATTCGATTCTTTGACTCTATGTATCTTAAAACTTGAAACATCAAATTTTGAAGGGGGGTTAAAGAAAAAACATTTCTGAGCTCGATTCTAAAGTTTTATTATCGAAAATAATAAACCAAAAACTGCTGATATAACTATGTACCTACCTACTTACCTACTTGCCAAATTCAATGGACTTCCAATATTTAAGATCATTACGCAATTTTCGCATGCTGACATTGATTCATTTTAGATATCAATCTATCCAAATTATCCCACATTTTCATCATCATCATCATTGTATAACTATTACTGTAGGTCTGATTGTTAGTCTTCGATGGTTGGTGGATCGAACGGTCCACCAATTTCCCTGAGGTTTTTTTTTTTTTTTGCAAAATGATGGGTAACATCCTGGCCAGGTTATAGGCTGCTGTAGATGTCGTACACCCTACATCCTTAATCGTGAAATAGGTTCCCTTCAGTTGATTGAATGAAAGAGATTGTTACTAGGGAGATATCGTGCGATTTCACAACTATTTGACGTCAATGAGGAACGTGATGAAATTTAGCGGAAATAACTTTTTGAGACGGTTCCAACGTTACCAAAGCGATTCCTGTTAGCCGTTCAGATTTCAATAATTGGAAAAGATCGTTAGAATGTCCTAAAAACATCTTAGCTTCCGTTGATTCTGTTGATGTTGATGGTTACGATAATAAGACTGAATTGTTTCCTTAAGTTTTGAATAATGACCTATAGGGTCTGGGCGGCTATGTCGTGACGTGCTGATTTACTCAATTATTAGGGTGGTTCTTTCCAGTAGCAGTAGGTACTTTTCATGTGTATTAATTTAACCCTAACGAGTGTGGCAATAAGTACTCACCATCGGCAAAGAGGAATCAACACTGTCCGAAGACGATCTCCTCACGCGTTTTGGATGGGGTGCCTTGAAACATCAATAAGACAATTATACTGAGCGTGCATACAGTAATGCAGACTGTTACATATTAGTTTATTTATCCATGAGAAGCTCCACATTCGTGATCAACGAGTGTATGTGCACGAGTGTGATGAATGTATTAAGGGGGTTCCTCCAGTAGTGTGAACATTTCTCCAACTTTTCTCAGTCAATAATCGATCAATTTTAAATCAGTTTTCGGAATTCTTTCAACTTTTCAATTCTGCAGGGCAACACACTATCGAAATTTTAAATTTCAAAAATTTCACATTTCGTTATCAATTTAAAATTTAGAATTTGAAATTTTGATAGTGCGTTGCCCTGCAGAATTAAAAAATAGAAAGAATGCCGAAAACAGATTTGAAATTGATGGATTATAGGCTGAGAAAAGTTGGAAAATGTTTTAACGGTAAAATGGTAACGGGAGGAGGGGAAGAGGCGGTTACTTTTTTTTTAAACATATTGGCATGAAGTAGTAATAAGATTTGTAGTGAGAGTTAATGTAAACTCTATAATTCCCGAGATCTATATTGTCGAACACCACATAATCATGTAGGTACCTACTTATTTACATCTGTGTGCTAGACGTGTCTTGGAATGCCCGTGAGGTAGATTATTTACCCAAATGAGGTAACTTTCAATGGTGTACCTACCCTCCTACTCGAAGCTTGTTCGTCGTCTTCACAGCTACCAACATCCTTATAACGTTTTCTTCCAGATTCACAGTCATCAATTTGCAGAGGAGGGTAAAACTTGGGAGTCTGAAACTATATTTTATTTCATATTACGTGTTCTACGAGTTATCTATTGTCACTAGGAAGAATGTTTGTTTCTATCTTCTTCTGTCGTAACTTAAACATTTTAATCTTTCGATCTGTTTCGAGGTGAAACAATTTTGTTTTCCAGTATACTCGTATTATAAAGTGATGTTGGATATTGTCTCAAACGTTGAGAAAAGTAGCGAACTGGTTGAATAATGGTTCTGATTTTTCAGTCCTGGTAGGGTATTTCGTTGAGTTATTTTTTATCTATACACTTGCACTGTGGATCATGATGGGTAGGTATAATCATGACTTGTGTATTAAAATCTGTGTGGTAGTTTGCCATTGTATATTTTTCACCTTTACTGAGCCCCTTCGGCTCTCTGCATCAGGTTCAGAAGAATGTCTGTGACCAGCATATTCTTTTATTTCCCGTAGCCTCTCGCTTTCCTGAAAATTCATGAATCCCTTATAAGTTGTATGTGCTGTGTAACGTGAATTTTCTAGGTTTTTTTATATTTTTGCTGATGATTAGGAACGTGAGGAATATTCATTAGCGCAAAATATCCCATGCATTTGGAGCACAGCTTAGTTTTTGTCGCATCTGCCACACTGTGAGCAGTACACTTCAAACGCGGAATTGTTCCTCAAAATATTTCGATCCCGACTCATTCGTTTCAAAACTTTGTGTAAACACTCAAACCATGCCATATAATAATATAAAGATGATGGAATTTTTGCCGAGTGTCCACTCACTCCAGAGCAGTAGTTGTTTTCAAAACCAAATAATATATTATTCTCCACAAAATATTTAATTATTAGATGATTTTACCTTCACCGAATTCCTCCGGCACTCATCATCAGTAGGATGTCTGAGTCCAGCTGGTTCTCTCATTTCCGGCACTTCTTTCTCCTGAAAGTTCATGATTTATCTTTTTATAGAAACTCACCTATCAATAATTACTGGAATTTCATCAGACTATATTTTTCTGGAATGAAAATTAGCTAAGCAGGCATTTATCATGGTTCAATATAACAATAATGAACCTATCAAGTAGTCAAATGGGAAAGAACATAATTATCTTCCATTGCGGATTCAAACGCTAGATATTACTTTTCTCAGTTTTCCATTAGCTTTCAAGTGAAATTTAAATATCTGGTGTCGAGCTGCACATTACTTTCCTTACGTTTGTACACCTAAGAAATTGATATTTTTGGTATTTTTTCAGCTAATTTATTGCTGTTTTTGGCGTGTTCCCTCGGGGATGAGGTATATTGGATATACATTTATATGTGTACCTACCTATAAGAAAGGTTTTAAGCAATTAATTCATCTCAATGTTGTTCTCTTCCATCAAAATGTTAAATCCCTGCTCGAATGTGATGCAAAGTATTCATTATGGAACTAGCCGTTCGATGGTCTTTTATGGTAGGTATTATTTTTTAACCACAAGTTTTTATTGTTTGATATTTGAGGTTGTATTATTATTTTATGTTAGGTGTTTGGACATAGGCCAATATACTTGAAATATATTCCCTGGGGTTCAGTTTCTTATCAGAATACGGGAAAGCTATGCCCACATCCTTCAGCATAATACGCCCAAATAAAACCAATACAAATCTTGAAAATCATGTTGCTATAAAGTTCATTTTACCTTATCAGTAGAATGTCTGTGTCGAGCATATTCTTTCAACTCCCGTAGCCTCTCATTGTCCTGAAAGTTCACGGATTCCATTGTATTACTATTAATACTTTCATAAAACAGTATATTCTTCCGGTATGGAAGCACATGATTAGAGATGAATGTCATGTTTCAACATCCTCAGTTAATTTATTATGGTAGGAACTCGCCCTTCCGTCGTATTTAAAGTACCTTTTAAAGTGTAATTCAGACAAACATCATCCAAATATCTACCAACACTGGTCTCCTCCATCGAAGAAGAACCTTACCAGCTCTAGAAATCTCAAATTTTATTTCCAATGGTAGATTGTGAGTTTCAAAGTTATGACCCAATTGTTCACGAAAATATCTTGGATTTATAATATGCAGTTCCGACAATAACCCACGGGTTACAAGGCTTGGTTGAACATTATTATTATTTGTTAACCTCTACCTTTGATCTGAGCCCCGATCTTGGTTTGACAAGGTTTCAACTTCAAGTGGCAGTTAAATCTTTCCGTTTCAGGAAATACCTATACATAGTGACATGTCTTTACTTGTCTACGGTGTTTCTTCAACAATAAACCTTCGCTTCATAACATGTGGGCCGTTTATGGATGCCCCTACATTCCATACCTCTAAGCAATATAAAAAGGGGTGTTCTTCATTCTATTCAGAATGATATGAAATAGATTTCCATGATAAACATATTCAAACTTTACAGGAATTTAAAAAAATACAAAAAAATTATCCTACCTATACGTAATATTAACAGAATACAAATTAATTAAGCTGTACTACCGTGTAGTATTTTACCTGTTCCGGGGTTCTATGAGAACGGCTTTGGCGTCCAGATGAATCTGTCGAGGTGGATTGTCGCCTATTGTTTCGCTGGCGAATCTCTTCATCGTGTTCCTGATGGACAGTAAGTATAACTATATACGATTTCTTTCTCGAAAATCAGTCAGTCGACTCAAAAATCAAAATTAATGTTAAAAAACGGTGATAGTTTTAGATAGTTTTAGTATTCCAAGGTAAAACGCCTGATCTCATTCAAATCAAAGGTAAGATGTGTAGCGATGATCGTTCTTTTTGAATGAAACTCCAAGAAAATTCTTACCTCAGGAGGTTTCTCATCGTAAATTAATGAGGGGCAGAATAAACGATCGTTCTTAATATCAGTTCGACGAACTCTGATTTGCTGCAAATGAGATCACTGTGATTTGAACCAAATTGGGTTCCTTATGAGAAACTCTGGAGTTTATTACAGTTTTACTTTTTCAGCCTAAATTGAGCGCTCGGCATTTTAACGATGCCTAATTGTGTAAGGCCCCATTCCCCCTTTGGAACCATGTTCTCTATTTCAAACATCCACGATTACATACGACTGGTCCAAGACTTTTTTCCTACTAAGGACTAATTTCCTAATACCCTTGTAAATAGGATTTCCGATGTCCATGTTCATGTAACTACAAACCTCTCTTGTTGGACGGTCCTCATATGGATCCAAATTCGGGTCCTGTCGAGCCGGCCGCGGAGCACTCCTTTGCGTAGGGATCCTTTGTGCTGACATCTGAAATATTGAGTAATAAGTAGACTAATGAGTAGAAAAGAAAGTTATGTTCAGATCGATGTGATATTTCCAAATTACTTCATATCTGTTTTGAATTCAGAAGGATTAGACATGATTTACAACCTCGAAGATTCTCAAGGCTCCGTACTTAGTTCAAGTATAGGATTGGTAGGTAAATTAAGAAATATTCATGTTGGTTATTCTTCACTCTACTCGGTACTTGGGAACCTTTTTAGGGTAGAAATACTGGGAAGAACCTCCCAGATTTTTTAATAAACCTACCTTTTGCCTTTCTGGAGTTTTACCCTATAGAGTGGTAGCGATTAGTAATTTTTACAACCGCTGATTTCTCCTTCACAGACCGCGCAATGTACTCCTTCCCCCGACCCAAGGCTCCAGCAGTTAGTCAAGAACAAGGTTCAATAGTAGTCATCAGTGCATTTCTGACCCTGCGCTTGTCAATTTCAAGGAGGTTAATTTAACCATTTAATGAGTCGAAAGTACCTAGTCGATTCTATCATCTGAAGAAAATTGTATGAGCCATTCTCACTCATATAGCTACAATCAAAAATGCATAATTTATGTATAATTCAATTCAATTAAATTACTCGATCTTGGATTACATTTATTCATATGGCTGCCATTTACTGATGAACGCTATATACTTAGTTGATGAACCACTCTAAAGTTAAAAAGTATTCCCAATACACGGAAACATTGTATTGGTCAGATCATGGTTTCCAACAGTACCACCTTACCGCCTCATTGTATCGTTTCGTCGCTGATTCCGAATGTGACCTTCTTCTGTTTTCCTCGTGCACAGAATTTCTCTCATCAGCCTGTAACTATAAAATACCTACTGAGTTCGTTATTCCCCTGATCGAAAGGGATGGGGATGGAGCTACGAGGTGCACTTTCAATACGACTATTACATGACTAAAGACTTAGAGAGTGAAGAGAAAATATTTATTCAGCTTTCCGCTCTTGAAACTATATGATTGGCTAATACACGTCCTGCATAACATGAGAGTAACTAGTTGCAACGAACGCTTAGCAGAAGTAATGTTGTTGTGAAGTCTTACTTTGGTGTCATTTCCAATGGTTATTTCAATGATATTGCAGCACATTTTTATGAATTGCCCAAATTATGAGAGGGGGAGGGAAACTATGTTCAGGAGCGTAACAAAAAAGTGTCAAATCCTTTTGATTACAACACATTATTACATACAAAGAATGCTGGTGCGTGGGAGGACCTGTACCTTTTTATAAAAAACCAAAATTTAATTATTCGATTTTGTTGTTATCCTGTAAGTTTTAATTAAGAATTCATTTAATTTTATGTTAGCCGTCAGGTGACAATATTCTTAGCTATAGGAATGTAATACATGTATATATCATGAAGTATTATGCCAATTAATAAGTAAGTCCCAAATTTTGAAGTGAAAATGTTTGTATATACATGATTTTTTCATGGCTGCATGTATGAAAACCATGCTAATAAATATAATTAAAAAAAGAAAAAGATATTGTACACCATGATTTTACAACCCCGAATGCAGGTCATGTGCAACAATGCGTAGTTCTACCTCGTCCGTTTTTAGAGAACCAACCTTATTTCTTGTGGAATTGCCTGTGTAGGTTCCTACATGGTGGGTCGTACAATGGTTGCAACCATCAGCGAACGTTTCTATTTGATTGATGAAGCAGCCAAAGGAAGTCAACTCCAGCGTCACTTCAGGAAAGTGTGAGATATAATATCTATCATACAAACTGCCTCTTTAACAAGGAGGTAAAATAAGGAGGTATTATGCGCTAAGATAACTACTCGTAGGTTAACGGTAGGTATCAGTGCTCGTCAGTTATTCAATATTCCAATTTATCCTCTCAGCGACGGACGTATTATTTTAAGCAAAAAAGGATTGTTCATTAGATGTATGTGGGGAATGAAAGACCGTAGATAATATCGAACAAGCAAGATATAGTCGAAAGCTTTGAGAAACTCTGAGAAGATGGTGGTTACTGATTCTGTTATTCTTCCCTACAATCAATATGGATATAGATAATAATCTTGAATCACCTGTCCAGCACTTTCATCGAAGCGACAGTGGGAAGTTGAATGAGGTCTCTTCGTTCGGATTGTTAGGTATCTTTGTTGGTCTTCCATCAACATCTAAAATCAAATTATCCCACATTACTTTATGTTCGGTTTCCTTCTATTAGTGTCACTGTCCAGTATTCTTCACATTTTAATTGTAATTTGGTAATCGGTACATAGGTAATCTGGTGATCAGATGATATTATACAATACCTACTCTAATCACTATCTGGCTATGTAGCAGCTATCCAGTGGTGGCTTTAATTGGTGGCTGGAGAGCAGGTAACAAGTTTAAAAAATTAAGAATTTCATCAGGGGGAGGGGGGTTCTCAAGCATGGAAATGCGTAGGTACAATAGCGAAACTAGAAAGCTGCATATATTAATTATTAAGATATTAAGATGATTAAGATGATCATTGAGAATCTACTGGGTCAGTCTTAAGGACCCTAAGTAAAATGATTATGATAAAATAATTCTTATTTCGTTATTTTCATTACATTGCCTCTCATCACCTTCACAAAATGGCATGGGTCAGAACAGTTGAGTGCCACCTCTGCTGCGAAGGAGTGGAAACAGCAGCCCTTCTTGAGTGCCCTGCTGTTGCATCACTAAGATTCCGGCATTTCGGAAAGGGTGCCAAACAACAACCGCCGATATTACTTAATGTTTGTTAATCTCCTTCACCCTATTGTGGTTCGTATTGAGTTGGGGATTAGGTCACAATAGATCTCTTGGTTTCATTTACAAGGAGTTCCTCCAGTCCCACTTCAGAATAAAAATAAATATATTTCAAGTATTTTGGTTAACTATATTTTCAGCAATGAACCTTTAGATTCAAGTCTCACAGCTTCTGCAAGGAAAAAGATATTCTACAAAGCAACTCTCTCTAACTTCCCTATTATGTTGCTTTCCCTTACAGTTCATGATGGACATTATAATTAAGTTCCAATAGAATTGTAAAAAGGCTCTAAGAAAATGAATAGTTATTATTAGATTATAAAATTTCTCTCTTTTGATTTTCGTTTCTTTTTTTCAAATTAGCCTAGGATACAGGCTAGGAAAAGCCTACCTTGACTACCCAGACAAGCCTTCTCTGCAACTACCTCGAGAACGGCTATGAAGGTTTTGATGAAATTTCTTACACTCTAATTCGTTAGCACCCTTTTTTTGACTAAAATTACATACCACATAGCTCGGCCTAGCCCTGGTGAAAATTGGCGTTTATTGAAGAAAACAGGGTTATACCCAGCAACGCAATTCCATAGCTCATTATAATCGCTGTTTCCACAGATTGCGGTGTCGGGTGATTTGATAGGTTCTCCAACCGATTATCTTTTACTAGTGAAGAAGGCTATGAATAATTATGTAGGTGTACTCGTACGATTAAAAAATAAAACCTTACCGATGTAAGCATTGGTTCGTATTGTGTCGCAGTGCTTTGAGTTTTCGGAAATGGCGGATCTTCGTTCTCAACGACCATTTGGTCTGCAACCACCTGCCGCAAAATACAACAAGCTGAATCATTCAAGTAGACAGTAATAATGTTGATATACTCTTCCAAGTTAAAATGGCAAATAGCTTCCTCACGTCCAAGAAAATTTGAAATCAAAAATTGAATCAAAACTGTGTAAGTTCAAAACTCTTGGTCGTGTTGATTTTTGTCAGTTTAGACAAGATGTCAACACAACCGTGAAAGAATTATACATTCACGCATGAGTAGAGCGTACCGTTGATTAAATAATCAATGAAATTCATATGGGACTTCGAGGGGTCTTACCTGCATAATTCCTGAAAATTGATGGAAAGTCTAGAAAATATGGTTGTAACGAGGAAATGCAGACAGACAGACCGACTGACAGATACGGGAACAAATTTTCCCAAGAAGTTCTGACACGTAAAATGCTAGTGGAAATTTCCATTTTGGGGGACAAAAATGCTGTCGATTCCTAAAGTCAAAACAAAGCTGCCGCTATCTTCGGTAGACTCGGAAGCAAAATGCTAAAAATAGTAATGCTGCGCCCATTGGGTTCAAAAACACGATGAACGAACTGTTCGTACCCTAAAATAACAGGCAGACGGTACTATGTAAATCCTGCTATGTAAATCCTGTACTATGTAAATTAATTCTAGTTAGGTAGGTATGAGTTCATTACACTAGGTTTTCTTTCCAAGCTCGGTCCTCTTTGCCTCGACTGACGGTGAAACTCAGACTCAGATTCAGTCACGTATCGATTTTTTATTGGCACCTGTAACTGTACCATACTAGATACATTAAAGTGTTTTCAACAATGCTATTGGTAATTTTTTTAAATTTCTTCTTCTTGATCCAGTATAATCGTACAAGCCTTTCAACGTGAACATAATCTTACAAAAATTTTAAACCTATTCGTTCTATTTATTTGGTACCTACCTAGTTTTATTCTGGGACTCGTGTTATATTCTTCTTAGAGGTGCCTTTATTTATTGATGATTCATTCACTTAGAAAATGGGGAACTTGCATTTGAATGAATTTTTTACATTAAAATCTGATTCAGACCCCTTTAAGACACCCAGATGGCTATTTTCCGCTTGACATTATGCCTGGTTGGACCCAAGGTTTGCCCAGAAAACAGGTTGAAAGGGAGAGACTTCATTTCGCAATTACAAGACCCATTTTCGGTAAGTTCCATTCGTCGGATACCCCTGACGTAGCTCCTTGGAAAGCCCTCACTGAAACCTTCCGAATCTCAGAATAAAAAATAACCATGCATTCCTCAATTACCCCTCGTGAGCAGTGCAGCTCTGATAAGATTGCATAGCAACGATGATGAACAAACTGAGATGCCCTGATATAAATATTACGTATTATATTATTCGGAATTAATTTATATCGGTATATTACATTCGGTAGTTTTCTTTCCAAGCTCGTTCGAAGGCGATTCTCCATCTCAGAT
This sequence comes from Lygus lineolaris, assembly GCA_030264115.1. NCBI lineage: Eukaryota > Metazoa > Arthropoda > Insecta > Hemiptera > Miridae > Lygus > Lygus lineolaris. The sequence goes on from JAEMON010000005.1 coordinate 10,726,088, forward strand.
TCATTCGAGTCTTTTGATCCCTGCGAATATATTACAAAGTGTCAAAGAATTTCTGGAGCTTACTCAACTGGGGTCTTGGATTTTTTTAGTTGCTCCTCGACATAATATTATAGCACAGAATCTTGCTCTTTCTAGTCGTTTAGGAACTATATTGGAGCATTGTTTTAAAGGTTTTTTTTTGTTACGGCATCCCTACTATTCTCAATGACGACAAACCCATGGCGGCCGACAGTTTTTTTCTTTCTTTTATAAAGATATATCACCTATTTGTTTTAAACGCTGGCTAAATTATCTACTATCAACACAATGCTTACGGCATATGGGCTTATGGAATTTGGTATTTGACTCGCTACATTTCAAACACTGCCTAAATTATATACCAACTATCTACACAACCCTTACATCGTCGATTGGGGGACGAGGAAGCTTTGGTATTATTGCTGTTGGATTTTGTTCATCTCTTCCATCATCTTTCCTTTCTTCAGAAGTAGTTTCATTCCTCAACGCCGGGTTGTCTTCTTTAATTTCAGTTGGGGGATTGGACTCAGGTTCCTTCGGGCTCACTAACTCGGTACGAGAGGTTTCCTGATTCAAAGCAAAATATCTCTTGAAATCTCCATCTCTTCCAATTTTGCCTTATGTTACTAATTGAAGAGCTACTGGTAACTTTCTATTTTGGTTTATTATTTTCAACGTGGAATCGAGTACGACAAATTTGGTACAAATGTTAAAGAACTCGCTGTCAGTTAGTTTATACTGTGTAGGAAGGCCTGTCCTAGGATAACTAACTCTCCACTTCGTAATTCGTACCTATAACATAGACCTATTATATTGAGAGTCCAACAAATTCATATAATAAATAGGTTGGTCTCTCATATCATCGTTGATTGTACAATAGTGGAGGTAGATACCATATACATCTTATTCCGGTGTACAATTTACTACGAAAACTAAGAAAACGAAGCGCGTAGCTGTTAGGGGAAAATAAACCAATCAGCACGACTCCACACGTATACGCAAATTCTCTTTCGTTTACGAAAAGAGAATGCTTCAAGCTCATTGGTCCGTTTTCCCTCATCAGCTGCGCGTTTTGTTTTCGTTTCCGTTTGGATGACCAGAAGAAAAACTCTACTATTATTATTTTGGTATTCTTGGCAGTGAACAGTCAGTTACAATTTAATTAGAAGAATCGCATTCTCTCCGATTTGGTCTGAAAGTGCTATTCACAAGTCTGCAAATTCAGTAACTTTGACCTCCCTAACCGGACCCAACCCTGATGCATGTAACCTTTCCTCCTTATGGTTACTTAGGTTCCAACCCTAAGAAGAACTTTATCTTCTTCCTTATCTTCTGTCCTTTATCTTCTGTTTCTATTCTATTTATAGACCACAGCTCACCCTTGGACTTCTCGAGCCTGGAGAAAATGTCCCGCATCCTGGCGGTGGACTTCTACCGGGGTATGGTTTTCTCTGTCCTTTGGATAGTTTCTGTACCAACCCGGAAAGGAAATCCACAGATTAGATCACATACCTAGGTACAGTAAATATGATATGAACTAGTGAATTCACTGAATCTTAGCTTATGCTTATACTGCAGGTTATGAAAAGTATGCTGCAAAGAGAATCCTTCCGAAGCTTCTTTCTTCTTTTGGCATTTTCTTTCTTGAAAATTTCACGAGGATAGAGTATTAGGTACCTATTCTTTCACAGCAAACACCACATGTGGTGATCCAACCATATACAAAAGCCACATGCGCAGGAAGAGTTTCAGGTCGATCGGAATAGCGAGTAAATACCTTTCGGTAGTTCACAAGGCTACGGGGTCCACACAACCCCGCGATAGGCGCTGGGTGTCAATTCTGAAGAGTATCCTTGCATAATTATTCAGAAAATATAAAACTCTTGTTTCTCGTTGTTCCGGACGTGTTTTCTCTCTTCGTATTTCAACGTTGTTTCTTCCTCGTTCTTTGAGCGAAGATGCGAAGGGAACGGGCGGCCATTTTGTGTTATTTTAAATTGCTCACGGTGGTCCTCGCGGAAGGTCGTTGGTTCAGTCCCTGTCGTGCCTCCTCTGCGGGCCCGTTTTTGCAGTGCAGAATTCTTGTACGTACTTCGTCATTCCTCTATATTTCGCCTTGGTGAGTGTTGATTATTTCTTTCGTTGTTTTTATTCTTCATTTTGTTCTTCTTGAATAACCTGCGCGGTCCGATTTTGTCGTTTTTGTGCATCCTGTAGGGAATCGGATATTGGTCACTCCGTGTACCATCTGTACTTATTTAATGAAAATGGGGAATGATCGTGTATGAGAAAATCGAATTTTTTCCACTCTTCTATTGTTAATAGGAATAAAATAACACTGTTAATACAAAGAAAAAAATAGTTGATCGTTCTGGTGTGGCGAAAATTCGGAATAAAATCTGATCAGTTTGAAAAACAGGCGCCGTTCCGACGGCCCTTGAGCCACCCGGTAACACGTCACACTAAAAGAACAACTGAAAGATAATGTGCAGAGATCACTCAGGGAGCAGTGAAAACATAATTTAGTTAAATAATTGATTATTATTAATTAATTAAAAATTAATTCAATCAATTATCTAATTGAGTTAATTATATTCTCACTAATCTGGGGCTAAAACAGTGTTGTTTTTGTTTGGTTGACAGGCCTTCACGGATTTTGGCCAATGACAGACGACACCCGTTACAACGTAACTTTCCCGCCATATTACAAAAATGAAAATTTTAATAAATTTTCTAAAATCACAGATACATTATTTTTGCTCTACGGCTTCAATATTGTTTCTTTTAAGCCATTACCTTACAGAAAAAAAATAAAAAAAATTGATGATAATTCCCCATTATGAATTTCTCCATTTTAATTTTCTTTTGATTTATTATTTTCAATAATGAACCTTTGGAATTGAGCACGAAAACATTTTTCTTAAGCCCCTCAAAATTTGATGTTTTACGTTTCAAGATAGGTAGAATCCAAAAATCGAAGAAAAAAATCCATCCGTCCGCCGTACGCGGCACTTTCCTTAGTTACACAAATGAAATTTGGTATACCGGACCCATTTGGAGTCTGGTTGTGCCGCGAAGCTTGGCGTTACCGTCAGTCTTCTCTAAGATGCAGAAAATAGGTCATGAAAAATCTTCAAAACGCCCTAGTTCGAAAATTTCAACTAGGAAGGTATATTTTTTCCATCAATTTCGAATAGAACACAATTTTTGAGTTGAATTAGACCTCTCGGAGCATTTTAGGACCAAGCGTTCGCTCCCTGTAAGGACTTGAGGTTGAACGGGAAGAAGAGCAGAAACACGAGTGTGAACCGCAAATCCGAATATTCGCAGATGGGTGATGTATAAAGAAAATAATAAACCGTTGTGTAATAATTTGCAGCGTTTTTCTCTTCTTCTCTGTTCTTGTTCCTCGGTGTTTGTATACTTGTAGTAAAATTACGGGGCTCTTCTCTGTCGTTTCTTCGCGATGTAATGAAGTGGTTCTCTTGGGTTTCGAGGGGGCCCGTGTGGTTGTTCTTTCGCCGGTCGGGCGTCCCCGAATTTGCCTTGTATTCATATGCGCGAATTCGATTAAATTCTAATTTCTGATGGTTTTTTTCTGTTTGTAATTTCTCGTCGTATTTTACCTCGTGTTTTTTCTGAGTAGGATTCTATAAAGGACTCTCTTGACTGTGGTTATTTGCAATAAATACGTCACAGCAACATTTTTCCAACAAATTATTGTGATTAAGGCCAACATCGAATTTCCGAACGATGATTCCCGAAAATCATCACACCTACACTAAAAAGCATCAGCTGGATTCGATGGTGGGTTGTTTCCACGTTGCTATGTAGTAAAAACGGCCCTGTTGAGTATTTTCATTAAAGAATTCCCTGGTGATATCGCCGCTGCTGGTTGAGAGATATTTAATCTACATATATAATATCAGCGACACACATCAGCATGAAACAAGTAAAATGTTGTAAACTGATAATGCACTTACCTTTTGAGTTTCATCTGCAGGTTTTACTGAAGAAACAGTATTTCTCCTAGGAGAGCGATTCTGAGAAAAAATTGATTAAAAAATGCAAGATAAATATTTGCCCAAGTAATAGTGTGATGGTAGAAGTAGAGTTGTACTTTAAGGGCCCAAGGACCTGAAGTAATTCAGTTTTGCCCATTTTTCTCAGCCAATTTTTGGCCGATTTCGATGCTGTTTGGGGCTTCTTCTTGTTATTCAATTCTCAAGGGGGATCCGGTTTTTGAACTTATAGGTCCTTAGGAGTACCTATGTAATAATGTTATAGTGAGAGTCCCTAGAAACTCTTCAGTAGCCGAGATTCAGGCGTTTTTAGGAAATTTTGGGCTCAGTCCCTTCCCAGTGAACGATATAAAATGACTCATCGGTATAACTCTGATCTTTATAAAGTGAACTAAAGAGGTGCATTATGTACCTATATTATAGGCAGGTGGATATTGTGGTATCTCCACATTGTGCTCCTGCTTCTTACCCTGATGTCCCACAGACGCTCAATTCAAAACGCCAGCTTCATAAGTTCAATTGCGAAGAAATTTACTTCTTGAGTCACTTAGCTGAGAATGAAAAGGGGGTATTCTGGCAGCAAGAGATTCAGCGCTCGATTGAGAGGTTACCCACAATTTTCGTTACATACAACTAACGGAGTTACTTCCGCCTGGATACAGATTGGTTCCATGTTGTGAATACTATTAATTGTGTAGGTGTGTATATTTCACACTTTCTTTTGCAGTAAAAAGAAAATCACGCATATTTTTGAGTCTAAGCCTTAAGACATGTTGTATGACAAAATGAATACTGAATTCCAGCGTCAGATAAAAATGTGAGCCAATAGAATTACCCAGAACGACATGGTGTTCCCATAATCACGGCCTCGGATCGTGGTGAAAACAGATTTCTTCGGGGATGGGCTTCTACTGTCGTTTCTTATCCTGACGTCCTGCAATAAAAACCATTAATAGTTTACTGCGGCAAATGATGTTTCACGTTTAAATTCAACGTTACCGCTAAATGGACAACCTAATTGTCATATTATGCATTAACTTCTCGGAGGACACAGTCAAACCAATTCACTGAATCACAAAGACTTGATACTGAATAATCACATACCTAATCGTAATTTCAAATTCATCCTTTGAGAGACGACTGCCTGCCACAACTTGTGGCTTAAGGTATCGAGTCAATTCAATTTCTCTTTAAACTTCTATTGGGTATGTTATTTGATGCACGAAATTAATACTATTTTGTAGTGCACGGGAACAACTTGGTGACTATTTACTTAGTTAGTAAATTTCAAAAATTACTTATGTAGGTAAATAGATTTAAATTTAAGATGCCAAATTTGGAATTGAATTTAAAATTAAATATTAAATAAAAAGAAGTAGGTAGGTAGGCACTTACCTACCACGTCAAAAAAAAGTGCAAAAGTTCAAATGAATTTTTGTACTTAGTGGGACGAGCATAACTAGGTGAAGGACTATTATTACCTATCGTCGTTTTTAAATGGGGTTGCTTTAGTTTTAATGTATAGCCTTGATAATATAATTTCGTTAGAAATAGTGCATCAAAATTGGTACAGCCGTTTGAGCTTGATACGGGGGTAAACAGAAAGGTGCACTAGGTATGTTATAAATAAACTGCATAATATACTTGACCTAGTTCATCATACTATAAGTAATTTATTTCAATCGAATTTCTATTGACTCACCCGCAAACTTCCTGGTCCCGATGAAAAAGAAGGGCCGCAGCCTGGAGGCGGACTTCTCCCAGGAGTCGGTTTTCTCGGAAACTTCAGGATTTTCTACGCCGGACCGGGACGCCACATATTAGATGAAATACAATAATTAGATATTAATTAATGCACTATTGAATCCTTGATTCATCTCTGTATAAATGCAATAGGTAATACCTATACTTAAGTTTGGGGTTTACCAGTGATAGGGTTTATCATCGCAGGTACTGACATACATCTGAGCAAATTATATGACCGTTACATCCATATTTATATGGAACTTGTAGACGTCAAGCCAATGCCATATCTACCAATTCGAGCAGGTTTAGCTTCTATCTCACGAACTAGGATCAACGGCATCCATGATTAAAACCTATGTCAATTACCTACCAAATTTTGTAATTGAGAAAATAGCGTTATATAATATATATAATATATTCCGAAGTTTCGCAAACAGTTTATATACTTGTAGTTACACTTCCTCACTAGGAATAAGCTCCATGATAGGTGAGATCATTTTCAAACAATATTATGCAATGAATTTAAAAATCTTGTAGATTACTGTAATAGAATTTATTACAATCGGGATATTGATTGTTTCCAAAGTCAGCATTTTTATAAGGGGATACGTTTTCTATGAAAAATTGTAGGTACCTACCTGACTAGGAGAAAAACTTTCAAAATCTTATTTCTGTTTCAACTAGATAGGTAGCTGGAGTAATATTCCTTCATGCAAATCACGAATAGGTATTCAACAGCTGAGAGTGGGGAAGCAAAAGCTACTTACCTACATGTAGCTCATTTAAAGAACCTCACATCAAGATTCTGGTCACATATTTAGGCGACTGTAGGAAGATCCTACATGCCATTTCACCCAATGAGTGTACCTACCTTCTCCTTGTTCAGTACCAACTCTTATTTAGGTATATTAACATCATCTCATTTTATCAATTGCAATGAGGGTTTCACATTTCTTATATTCTTATCTTTTACCTGCGCTGCCGAATAGAAGGCACTGTCACGTATACTCGAATTCGAAGATCTCTTGGTGGATGAAACCTCAGGAGTTGCCGGCTCCGAAGCTTGGCCAGCCGCTGGACCAGTCACCAGCGATGGGAAAACTATCGGTTTTGTCTGAAAATGAATGGTGTTGTTAGGTACAATGAATCAATTTGGAAATGTTGAGTTTGAGAAGAATAGTATGCTCTTATGAAATTAACATTGGTATATTGGATAATTATTATCTGATTAAAAGCGATGGGAATGAATATTTTTTCAGCATTCATAAATGTTCGCCCAGATTTTCATGATCATACTTTCGCTAACACATGAGAATATTGTGCTTAAGAGCACGTCGGATATTTAATTAATGGTGAATGTGAATCCCATAGAGCTGAATATCCACCTTCTAAACAGGTCAGCCTTCTCAGTGCCAGAGCGATTTTGCCTTTTCTGATTCGGTACATCCAATCGCATTTACCTGTTGAGCCCTTTCCGGAAACAGTTTCCTCTAAAGGGCTAAGTGGCTGGCGGCGGTCCCACCATGTAAATGTACTATGAATACCTGCATTATGACATCAATTAACTCTTCTTGTTTTCTATTACAAATCAGCGCTTTTCCAGTAATAAGAACTATAACTTCTGGGGGAACCGTTCTATTTTAAATTCTGTCCCGAATACATTCCTGCATTTTTGGAGACAAAATAAAACAGAGTAAACATATTTTACGTGGATATGATGGCCCCTACAATTATAACTGGCCTCTACCACTGGCAAGGCAGCCTTCATGGCACTGGGAGGGCTACATAAATTTTATACATTAAGAATACCCAATGTATTATATGTTCAACTACATAAATAATAGCTCCTGTTTTATCAACCGACTCACTGTTGCTCCGTTCCCTTCTTTCAATGACTTCTGTGAGCTGTGCAATCGTAAAATGTTGTCGATAACCATACTGTGGGACTTGTTTGGGAGATGGCTTTCATCCAGAGATTGCGATTTTACCTGATTCAGAAAAATGTTAATTCTACAATTAATGACATGAAATACCGTCATGCTCTGGAATAGGTCCAATAGGTTTCTTATTGTCAAAATATATCACGACATTACAATGTTAATTTCGGTATGCCGGTGAAAGCAGAGTCAATTTTCAATCAAAAAAGTATGGGAGAAAAATATGTGAGAGTTTTACATTTATCGTACATAGCAAAATTTCAGTCGCGTGCGATTGACGGTAGGCGTAGTTTACTATTGCAAAAAATAATGTTGTAGGACCAATGTCTTGTGGTCTTGAAGTACATCAGGGACATTATTTCCGAAGGGCCCAAGAAGCTACCCTGAGGAACGCCAATGTAACGGGTGTTGCTGACAGAAGAAATGCCAAGAAACATGACAATATTGTTTTCGGAAAACACGTTTTCCCACTTTTCCAGGTTTCCTACTGAAACCAAATTTAAAAGATTTCCGGCTCAACAACCTTGATTACAACGAGTTCTCGTATTTAACGATTTACCTGACAGGTTTAACGAATTGTTTTCACGGTAACCAGAAATTCGCAAAATAGAGGTCCTACAGTACCTACCTACCTCTGGAGGAATACGAATGACTGAAATATTTAAATACATAACAGTAATATACTAGAGCGTTCGACTAACAAACTTTTCTCTACTTACCAAGTTATCAGTTATTAGAGGTCTGCCTGAATCTTTCACTTCCACCTGGTCTACAAGCTCCTTCTCCTTCAAAACAGACCTCTGCTGTTCATCTAATTCTTGATTCAACTTGTCTTTCACTTCCTGGGACCAAAGAGCGACATTTAAGAATCGCCAGCACCTATTGGTATTCTCCAAAAATAAATTGTAAGTGCAATACCTCTTACTTGTACTTTGAATTAATATAATGATCTCTGATGTGACTAGGAGCCCAACGGCATCGTTAACTGTATTTGAGAATTTTTTTTTTAATAGCTATGTTTGATTGTAGAGTATGTTTAAAAATTCCGTAGGTCTCACCTAAGACTTAGGTGTAGTAAAAAATAGGTAGAAAAGTAAAATGAACAACCGCATGGCTGGCTGGATTTCCGTCCGTCGCCCGCGCTTTCGAAGTCGCGGACATCATCAGCTGTTCTACAGAGGGAGGATCAGAATGAATTTGTTCTGATGATTTCTCTCTTCGCTACTTATTGCATCACCCTCTGAGTGGAAAGAGGACCGCTGAAGGCAATACTGAAATGCGTGGTCACATCCTACAGGCGGTCACCCATCCTAGTACTGACCACGCCGATGATCGTATAACTTCGTTGATCTCACGAGAACAGGTTTATTCAACCAGACTAGACCCCCATAAACGTTGGTCTGTATCCACCCTTAGAGAGATCATCACAGTAGGTAGGTAGGTACTTCTGATAATTTTTTAGGAAAGACAGAGACTAAATTATTCAAGAATTAATTCGTTGATATAAAAGGTGTCCGGTCAGCTCCATACCCCATTTGATGTAAACTCTACCAAGGGGGGCTTACCAACTCCACCACCCAAGCTGATCCCTTACAAAGGTGGAGCTGACATTCCTAGACATGCTGGCATACAGGCAGGTGTCCCACAGGGAAGCTTGTTAGGACCTTTCCTGTAGGTACCTACTTAGCCCACGCTGGTGATTTTCCTGATTCGGCTGTTCTGTCAGTCTCCCAGCATACTGACGATTTAGACGTCCCAAAGTACAGAAAATTACTGCGCTCGTGCACAGAATGTTCTCTAGGAGTTCCTTTACCGATTCACCTTGGTGCTCAGCAGGTCTCACAAGAGAACAGTATAATAGATATCTTGGGTGTTGTATCCTAGGACGCACTTCCTCGTGCACACTATTCATTCCTGTCACTAGTCGTAGACCTTGCCCTACTCCAGTCCCAGGAGGAGTTAACATACAACACTACCTTTCACCCGAGTCGGGCCTCATTACTGGCCGTTGATCGGCTTATCCTATTACTCTGGCGGAGCTAACCTGTACCAATATAAAATTCCAGAGTCACCTATCTGCAAAATCAGTTTCGAGAAAATGATATTTCTTCAAAGATTTGGCCTCTCCGGAGTCAACTCGGCCAGAAAAGCTCCAAAAATTCTGGCGTTGTACGGATGTTAGAGGAAGCAGGGCTTTATGACTAGGTATACCTCTATTTTTTCCACCGTCTCTAATTCGATTTTTTGTGGTACCATCGACGGAGGTGACGGCTGGGGTACTGGCGGCGTCAGCGCTGGAGGGAACAGGCTGTCGCCTTGAGATGAACGATTGTTAACTTCTTCTTTGAACTCTTGAACCTTGCAAATCAAACAAATATAAATATTAGTTAATTTATATTGGGATTTCAGTGGACCCCATTCCCGATCGAAATTAACACGCAGGTAATGCTTTTGGACTGAAGAAACCAGCAACCATCGATTTATCATTTCATTTAATCAATAGCTCATATAATTTTGACTGAACTGAGGAATGGCTGACCAACTCGATCAATAACTATAAGGGCCCACGATACACACGCCGGGTATCTGCTAGTAGAAAAATTGTTGTCTAACATGCTAGGTATACCATCTTATAGACGATGTAATTTACAAAAAGACAATGGGCTACAGAAGTTGGTCGGAATTTGGCATTTTCGTCCAAATTCGGAAACAACACCTTAAAAAATCCGCACTAATTATCAACTCCCAAATCCGATTAGTTAACGACAGAAGCATAAATTAATATTATTTATAATTTATTCACTAAAGATGTGATGTTTACACGGACAATGATGGGCGCTTTTACGCTGCTAATTGTGTAGGTACTTATTATTTTTGGAACAACAAAACTGAGAGTATACGAGTAGTTTTACCATTTCAAGAAGTTTTTTGGTGTCTCGAGTTTCCCTCTCAAAGTCCAGTGGTCCCGTCAAGTTAGGTCTTCGGCAACAGAAATTCATGCCTGCCTGCGTTTCACACCTCATTATCTATTGATTCTACTAAGTTTCCTAAAGATAATTCACTCTTAAATGTACCAAAATATCATTGGATTAGGATTACGTACCACTCATGTACCTACCCATGCTGACTTCAAACTTAGACCTACATGGATGAATCCATATTTTCACTTGCCTCGTAAAGCCGATCAATTGTAATAGGCTTCTTCCTTTCAGGAGAAAATGTCGGTGATGGAACCTGAAAAAAGGATCTAAGGTAATGAAAAGCTCTCACTATATTATTTTATTTACGTTCTACATTACAATCTTGTTATTGATTATATTGAATACTATATTTCTAATATGATATTATAATGCTGTAATGATTATAAGATCCAGCTCACAATAGATATTGACGGATATCAAAGATTTGATTTCATCGATACAAATAATTATATTTGGGTACATTAGTACCTACTAACTGATAGGTACTGACAGAGACTGATACAATACTGGAGAAGGTTCCTGATTGTGAGTATAAACTAGAATTCAGTTCTTGAGAATCGGTCTGAATATGAAAAAACTGACTACGCCAACGTTTCGGATAATTAATTATCCATTCTTAGGGCTATAATCTAGCTGGTGAGATCACATAATTTAGATGGTAAACTAGATAGAACAATAATGGTTATATTCCAATTTGTGCAACCACAACCACTATGCAAAACAATTGAGTCCACTGTCAACTCAGGATTCTGTCGATTCTCAAGAACAGAATTCTAGTTGAGACAAATATATTTTTATTTTTGTTGAGTGATTCAGATAAATAGTTGCTGGCAATTTTTATGAATGATGACAACTTGCCCAAAAAGTTCGATCTGGTGAACCTGTTTTCGCTCCACATGGACGGCTGTTGAAGAAAATTGGAGAGGGGAACTGCAACAATGAATCGGATGCATTCAAGGTTAGAGTGGGCTAGTTTGAGATGATAAAATAATGGTTGGAGTCATCCAGTGTGGCCCTTGCAAAATCACTACCTACCTACTGCTATATTTGTATGCTTCAATTTTGAATGTACTAGTAATTCTTACCTCCCTCATATTTCTGTCTTGTGGCACTTCCCGACCTCTGCTCACATTAGATTTCTTAGATGAGTCTTTCGACAGATCTCCCTACAAAATTATCTCCATTATTATTATAGTCAGGATCACTTTGTTCTGCAGTAATGATCATTAATAAATTTTCAATAAATTAACTAGGTGGTTCCCGTTAGGATATTGTTTAGCTTTAATTAAAATCGATACCTACATTTTGCGTCACCGACAGCAGAAATTGGGCCGTTTTCCCTCACGAAAATCCAGTATAATGCCTAAATTATTTTCCCTAAACTGGTACCTACTCCCAGCTAAATTTTATAGCTTCCAAGGAAGTCCCATTGAAGAACACAAATGGTTCAATTACAAGAAAATTTAAACATTGAAATAACAATATTCTAGTCATTATACTAGTCATAACAATAAATAATACGATCTTTAATAGTAGGTATTGAACTCACGGGATAATCAAAATGAACACTTTTTCGGCTACGGCTTCTAGAACTCCTGAATGGGCACACTTTTGGTTTTTTCTTGCTGGACTGAAATTTAATCGAATGCGCGTAATGTCATTAATAATCAAAACCAGTCAAACTTGTGCGAGTCTACTCTACATTTTTCGTATTCCTACCTATAGATAAATATACGTATGATACTGCTAAATATTATACTACAGTAAGTTAATACTACATTGAGTACAGCAGTTGACTAATTAGTAATAGCAATGAGGTAGGTACTGTGCGCATGGGTCAGGAATTCTGATTTCAAATTCAGGTTCACTCCTCTAAAAAACCCTCGTGTGCTAATTTTGAGCTCAAAAAAACAATAGTAATAATAAATATTCAAGCGCATACTCCAATTTTGACCATGTATTTTCACATGATAATTTATTACGACCGAAAGTGACTACGTTGAGCTAATCACGACCAAGTATTGCTACCAATTAGGAGTATGTACCTAATTATTTCGTATAAGTACTCAGCTTATTATTTTACCTCCATCACTATTATGCTATAGTATGCGACTGATGAAGAAATAATAGACCAGAGTAATATAATAATTACTTACTGCCCTCACTGATTACCAATTCTTTTCTCATTGCATATTAACTTGAAATCCAACCATTTTTATCAAATATAAGGCTTGTATTTAAAAAAAATTATATTCCGATATCGGATCAGTGATCCAAAAAATTGTCAATAGGTAGGTACAAAAAATTACATTTTGCATGATTTCAGTTCTGATTAGCGAGCCTACATTGTATTTACTTTACATTAATTTCTACATTAATTCTTACTGATAAACTATAGACGTCATTACTCACAATAGCAGGTTGTTGTGCTGTTTTATTCTTCGCACGGTTCCAATTCCAAGCAGTTGATTTTGAAGTTGTTAGCGGAATGTGAGGCAGCTCTTCCTGTTAAATAGAAACAGGTTGTGCATTAATCGTCCCGTGGTATAGTTTGTGTATAATATAAAGTTCATGCGATTTTGTGGTGATTAATGGTCCCGATTTTAAGTTTGTGGTTTTTCTCATGCACTTGCTGCACAATATTTCTCGTTTTTCTCTGACTCATAAAATCTCATTCGTACAGTAACAGTGGTGCAATGGACTGTTAATTTTTTTAATTACCTACCTAAACTATTATGGTACCTATATCATCATTGCAAAATCATTTTTGTAATTAGGTACTTATTCAAAATATATTAGGTATATCATATTAACTTACACATTCTGTTCATTTTTAGTGGTCAAAGAAGGTTCTTGATCAACATTCAATAATAATTTTATATCTAAGGTATCGTCCTGATATTACTGCTCAACTATTGAATGTAGGCTATCAGGTTGTTTTAGGAGATTCGATTATGATAGAATTCCCTTGATCAGTCGAAATAGCTAGGTTTATATCTTACACAATACCTTATTGTATGATGTATCCTTAGACGTGCTTCTGGAATCCTACATCGAAGAAATATAAAGAAAAGATATTCTGTTTAACATAGAAAATAAGCATAGCTGTGAAAGTTCATTATCAAGTACTCAATTCTTGTCCTAAACAGTGGCCCTAATACACCGAGTTACATAACAAACGGTCGAACTATCATTTTTGACTCAACTCTCAGAAAGACAAAAATACTCTCTAATATTACTATGTAATATTTTAAATTCTGCATTCAACACTCCCTTTACATACCTAACTACTATGAACCAATTGTGCAAAATCTAACTTGACTTTGATTTCTCGAACGGAAATTTTTTTCCCATTTTTTTTATTTCACTGAAAAGTTTCATGGAAAAATGACATTTCAGTCGAATTTTTGGGTATGTAGATAAATAGGAGAGGCAAGAAACTTGGGCAAGAATGTAATTTGATGGATGACGTGTTGAAGAATATTGAGCATGGTACATTTTTGGGTAGGTACTTTCTCACCAGGGGCGGCTTTAAGGGATCAAATGAGGTGAGGCTGAGATCACGAATGTGGTCCACTCGAATAAAAAAGTTAGGTACATATGGGAGGTTGATTTGGACTGAGAAGTAATAATAAAGTAGTTCTCATATCAAAATATCTTCCTCCAAGTCGTAAAACTACAATAACTAAGTATGTTGCTTTGATCAAACGAAGTAAATAATATATACATATAAAAAAGTTCCAGTCATGCAGCATGAGTTGGTGAGCGAATTTTTATGGAATAATTTTAACCAATTTCGTGGTTGATTCTTATAGGAAATATCACGCTGATTCCGAATATACTATATATGTTCCTATGTTTAGGATGGCATTTCAAACCTCGAAAAACGCGTTTTTTAGCGATTTTTGACTCTTAATTTCCAAAATTTGACCCCTTGGAGTACTCCAAAAATTCTGGCCAACGAACTCATCCTTTCTTTTGATATTATTAACATTTTAAATTTTTTTGGATTTTTTATCTCGGTTCCTCGGTCCGATATCGTCTGGAACGACATACATATATATAAACATATAAGCATATGAACATATTATATATATATACACATATGAAAAAAGGTTAAATTTCAGGAATCGTTTTAGAATGGTCTGAAACGGATTTCCATGGAAAAAAATTTCAAAAATTTGCATTATTAAAATTTTGAAGCCATTGTAATAGCTTCATTTTCTTCGAAAATTCGCTAATTTAAAAAAAAAAGGATAGAAATAGTAGCAGTTAAGTAGATTATACTAGATGATTGGTTAAAAAAAAGTTCGTTGAGAAGCCAGAATAAAGGCCTCACAAAGAGGTGACTGCTATCAGATCTATGACCCATACTCTGATATGCATTAATATAGATTTTGTGCATCCAATTATAGAGACAATAACATTCCACAAAAATTACGGTACTGGTACTCCTTCCATTGGAAGATACCCCATGGAATGAAGTTTGTAAAGAGTGTAGGATCTTTACATGAAATCATATTCCGTGACCAGTAGAAATCTAGTATTAAGCCTTGAACGAGCCATTATCCAACAGCCTCAGTCCAATCTTAACCTACAATAACACAATAAACGGACAAACCGGATCTGAAACATTGCTGTTTTTCAAAACTTATGTTATTTTGGAGTGGTAAGTATTCCAGTGTGGATTCCATTTTGTATGAACTTTTGAGGGAATCTGAGGCTCAGCCTCAGGAAATTCACTCAAAAACCGCCCTTCTTAATCACGCAAAATCATTTTGTCAATTCAGTTTTCTGATCAGAAACCTTCTACATGAGGATGAGTGGAATATTATATCATTTAAAGTATGCAGAAAACCTGAATACCTCAGATTCAGTGTGAAACATAGTGATGTGACTGTATAAGACAGAAGCGGATGTATTGATTGAATTTTACCTTCTGTAGGTATATGTTTTCTACCATGCATATTTGAAATATCACCGATAAAAATTTCGTGGCTCTACGTTTATAGTGTCCTGTGCTGGGAAATATTGCATTTTTTGTTTTGACAAATAATTTGGGGTGAATGAAAATGAAGCAGTGAACTGCTGATTGGTTTTACCTCATCTGACTCAGACTCTTCGGTCCACAAAACAGAAGCCATTTTTTGATATTCGGCGTTCTCTACCCTCTTCGTAATCGCTCCTGGAGGTCCCATAACTAGGTCACTTATTAGCTGAGACTCCTGTAAGTTAAGGAAAAACAATCAAGTGCGATTACATTTTTGTGGTCATCCTTCATATTAAATTTCTGTCTACCCATACCTACCAAAGATTCGTGTTCAGATCGGTTGAAAATTTGGTAATTGGTAGCCTGCGTGGTACTTGAAAAGAGTAGGTATGGGAATACCTACATGTAGTCACACATTCAGGTCATACATAGTCATGAAGATTAAAACCTTGACCGAGATTTCTTCCTGGTGGATAGTTAGCAACTGACCCATGAAAGACCTCCTATGATCTACAGTAGCCTTCGCATGCATAAACGTGAAATGCTTGAGAAACGCATAATTTCCACTATTTCATATGATCATGAAATACAAATGTATTCTCTACAATCATGTTATGGATACGTGGGAGCTAAATATTTGCCACACCCACTTGGCAGAATATTGTTTAATATTCTGTTTATCTTCCCAAGCACCTTTATCCACTCATTTTTGCACCTTTTTGGAGAGCTCTCACTCAGATCTATTATTTGGAAAAGTAAAAAATAACCATGCATACACCACATTGAATTCAATGAACTAGCAGTTTCGTTGTAAAATCATTCTTGGCTTTGTCTGTTTAAACGCGAAATTGCGGATTGTACAACCTAATAGAGACAAATTTTATTGGTGAAGTCTTTGACTCACGCTGGCAGTCCTGATGGCCTCTGGAGACTCGTTCCGGTCCCAGCTCCTTTCTGTGTCCAACTGATCTTCTCTCCCGTGCTGCGGTCCCAGAGACTTGGTGGCTTTGACTTGTACCCCGCTAGCCTTGCCCAACGTCTTCTTCATTTCCTTCTGAGCCACAATAGAATTACGAGTACAACAACTTGAAATCTTCTAGCGGAAATTAACGACGAGGGACCTCAGTGTTAATGAGGAATTTCGGATTATTATTTCCAATAATGAACCAACGGAATCGAGCATGAAAGAAAAATGGCTTTACCCCCCGAAAAATGTCAAGGTGTTTTAAGTTTAAAAATAGGGCGTAGCATCCTGAAATCAACCATGAAAATCCGTCCGTTCGTAGATCGTCGTATTCCTTCGAAGCATGCAGGACATATTTGGGGTCTATCATGGTGGGGTACCGAATCTCACCGTTGCCTACTGTTAGACACCTCTCAGGGTTAAAATTATAGTTAGTGACATTTTAAAACTATCTAGCTCTCAAACTACCCCTTTGGGATTTATAACGAGTTTAAATGCATCAAGATTTGAAGGATCGGATGAGATAACCCAGAGACCAACCGCTCCCTGTAGAGCTATGTAGTTTTGGATACTTCAGGAAGTAGGGTAGTGCGAAAGAATCAGAATTGCGAACGAAATGTCATTTGAGTAATTTTTTTCAGCAATATAAATGAACTGTTATCTCAGCTAAAGGATCATTAAGGAACAATAATAAACAACCATTCTTTTTAATGGCTTATGGGGGCTTCCTGTCATTAATAATCGTGATTAGTACTGATTACCGTACGTAGCCGAAAAAGAGGCGAAGGACTCCGTGAAAGGAGACGTCTGGGAGGAGAGTTTTGTTGCGATTCAGGCGATGAAGATCGGTAACCACTTTTGTTGGCAGTAATTTTTGGTGGTGAGTAAGCCAATCTTCTGTTCCTTCCTGGTGAGCAGTGCTTGTAATTGTCTTCTGAAGCCTGCGAATAATTTAACAATTAATGGAATTTGATCAACACCTTTCCAGTGCCATAAGAGTCGCTGACGTCAGAAAAATCACGGAACTGTCACTCACATCTAAATGCTACAATCTCCGTTCCAGTTTACATTCTACAATCACAATTCGAGTTGTACTTACGTTTGATCTTGGTTTACGACCTGTAGGTACGTGAATACTCTTCTCTTTACAGCCCCTGAATCCTGGAAGGTCACCTTGGTCTTGCTTCAACTGTAGCAGGTAAAATACGAAAAATTAAAAAAATACGACAATAATAAGTACAAAAATGTGTACTATGTGTTCATAATGGACTATGATACGTGAAAGGGCAAATAATGAAATTTATAAGATGAGTGGTTTTTAGGTTCCTACACCCGTATCATTGATTTATTGATAATATTGATATTATTTATTGATCATTGGTTTATAATGAAATGAGAAATACGTTGTTGTAGTTCATCGATAATAATTAGAGTTCCGTTGAAAAAAATCTTGTGTCAATATCATGCATTACAAACATATTGTCATTCTCTCGTTGATAATACGATCAACAGAACGTACCTAATCAAAACTCAAAAGCTTTTTATGTCAGATTAATTTTTAAGTACCTACATCAGAAATGGTAAACAAATAATATAATAGGTGTCCAATAAAATGTTTCAATTGTAGAATATTGATTGGGTAAATAATATCGGGTTCACCCCTTTTTTCATTTCTCAATTTAGAGGGCGACTTCCTGAAGGTAAAACTGACAAGGCCTTCAATTTCACCGGAAACCGAACGGTAAAGAAAAAAAATGTATCCCAAACGTAAAAAGTAAAAGAGTTGGGTACCCACCCCACCAATTTCCACAAAAATTATATATTTTATTATTATTCAATTATGGAGAAAATTCAATGTACCTACCTACATGAATTATGAACTATATTCGTAAATTGTTCGAATGTCGAGAAGAAAGTGTACTCACGCCTGATCCTGAAACGGTTGGATTTGCGGAAGTACTTTTTCTGGTGGAATATGGAGATTTCGGCCTAGGACTTGAACCATGATCTTCTTCTGGATCTTCCTGTAAATAATCAGGAAATATGAAACCTTAAACATACCAACTACTAGTAAATTATTATTTTTTCTCTCATAGGTGATATTTTGTCGAAGTTATCTTGCCAAATTCATCAAGTAATGGACTTGGAAAAAAGTCTGACCTGTGGAAGAATCCTTGTGTTTACTCATGTTTCTACTTCAGAGGTCAGTACCTAACAATGCTATAATTATATTACTATACAGTAGGTAAATTATGTACTCATGAATAATTTGTTCGTCACTTTTGAACGGACCTACCCTACGCTGAGCACGTTCGCGTTCGAAGTTTTTGGGCATGTGCAGAAAGCTTCGATTTGTTAATTCTAGCTCATTGTCCGATTCCTGCAATCAGAAACCGAAATTAGTATACACAAGGGAATAATTGTTCTTATTCTGATATTATGGATAATTTAATTTTTTTTTAATCAAAAGAAGGAGTTCTCTCCTCAAATAAAATAATCTATGATGGAGTAGGCGTTCTAAAAATTATGGAAACATTTTTGGTAGGCAAGCCGATATTTGAAAACGAGACACAAGCTTAGTGTGGAGAGCAAAATATGGCGGGTGATACAATCAATTTTTAACAACCACTGTTGATCATATAAATGTAAAGAAAAAAAAAAATGAAAGTAAACAAAAAAGTCCCATTCATACAGCATGAGTTGATGAGCGAATTTTTAAAGAATGATTTTAACCGATTTGGTGAGTGATTGTTATAGGGAATTTCACTCTGATTTCGAATATACCATATTTTCCTATGTTTGAGATGGAAATTTACACCAAAAACCTTAAAAAACAAGTTTTTTGGCGATTTTTGAAAATATATTTTCAAAATTTGACCTCTTGGGTACTCTAAAAATTCTGGCTAACGAACTCATCCTTACTTTTGATATTATTGACATTTTAAATTTTTTTTGGAATTTTTATCTCGATTCCTCAGGCAGATATCGTCTGGAGTGACACACACACACACACACACACACACACACACACACACACACATACATATATATATATATATAATATTAAATTTCGGGAATCGTTTTAGAATGGTCTGAAACGGATTTCCATGAAGAAATTTTTCAAAAATTTGCATTGTTTAAATTTTGAAGCCATTGCAATAGCTTCATTTTCTTCGAAAATTCGCTAAAAGACTGCCCATATAGTAAAGTAACGTGGAGACCTCTGCGGACAAATTTAATGAGAAATAATATACTTTTTCATCTCACTTACATCATCAGTTTCCACATTGCCTTTGGTCCTTAACTTCAGGAAACTTCTCTCCTTCTCGCCCTTGATGAATAATAGAATGCAAATTAATTTTTTTATTGATCAATGATGAAATCGAAGCAATAATATGTAGTAGAATAGAATGTATTCACAATAGTATACGTGGATACTATAGGGTGTCCTTCAGGAGCAGAAACTTCAGAAAGTGATTCTACCAACTAATGTTGAGACAGGAAAATCTGCTACCGCTGAACAGTTGCTACAGTTGAAAAACTTTTAGAGTCTGGCAATTCGGTCTATCTTGTAGGAAACTTGTAAATCAACCGAAATTTTGACGATTACCTAGGTTGAGCTAATTTTGATTAAAAGAAAGAAAAGAAACGTAATTCAGGGAAAGTAATCCCCTGCGCTCAGAGATCGGGGTTTGGAGTTATTTTCTTGTCGCGAATTTATTAGGTTACAAACCTGAAGTTACCACGGTCGATTCTGGGATATGTCTATTCACAGCGAAACTTCGTGAAACAGTTGAGGTACCTAATGGAATGAAGTCAACTCAATAATGAATTGGAAAGTGGACAACCTTTCTAATTTTGTGGTGTCCTTTGTCGTTCGTATTTTCGTCCTTTGTATTGAAGTTGCCCTTCATGTAATCGTCCTTTTCCTTGGTATTATTGCTCTTCTGCTTAGTCTGAAAAAAGACAGCACAGAAGCAAGTCAAAAATTGTGGTGGGTATTTCTTATATATAATTCATGCTTTTGCTGGTTTGCCATATTGATGATTTTCACGCTGGTTGTGTAATTATCTGGCTTCTTCAAATTATTTCTGACCGGTTCTCCATAGCTCCTCTTCAGGGACTCAAACAAATTTTGTCATCGTGTAGTAGCACAATGGTCGATTGATGGTTATTGCCTTCAATTCAACTTGCATTCTATTTTTTTTTAATAGGTACTTACTAGGTGTAACTCCTATTTAATGAAGTAAGTACATGTCCATCTACCAGCTCAGATCCCATTCTTGTAATAGGTTTTGGAACATGAAATTAATGGGTACCTACACCTAGTGAGGAGAATCCCTATTTTTGTGCGTAAAAATGGAGACAACACAGGATAAATAAACTATGACGAGTTTATGAAAGTTTTTCTTAGATTCTTTAGATAGGTCACCAACTACTTTTTTTACCAACCTCATTTTTTTCCGTAGACGTCGACTGAGATTTTATGTTTTTTGACAGAGCTTTGGTTTCAAGACTTTGAAGCGACACGATTAATTTCTCATGGAAGTCGTCTCCTGATCGATCCACTCCAATTTGCTTTTGGGACCCGAAGCACCTTTGCACTGTTGTTGGAGACCTTGCTCTTCGCTGCTGATCATGCTAGGTGAACCATTAAAAACAATCGCCGATAAGTCGAATAGCGAACAGAAAAATAGATCCAATACAGGGAACCAACGTGTGTCAAAATTTGCTGGTTTTGACCCCAGAAACGGATTCAGAACCCTCAAAACCTACTAGATCTCATTTTGAGCTTCAAAATCTGATGAGTTTGGCGTGGGTGGGATAAAGAGAAAGCGCGTTACATACTGCAGTCAAAAATATCTTCCCCTCACTTGGTTCCCACGTGTGGGAGCGAGAGAGAGATATTTGACTGATGACGTCACACACTTTTTCCTTCCCATTTTTGCCCCACTGCTTCATATCCGACCTTTCTTATTGTACCTTTTTGGAAAACTCTCCCTCAGACTTAGACCACGATCTAAAATAATTTAAAATAATACACGTCTGTTTCATATTCTGTAAACTACCTACGTCTCGTATCGTCCAGATTTCTAGGACCGATAAGTAATCTTATATTGTTTTCTATATTTCAGATTCTCCAAATGATATTGTTTCGTACAACTTCACTGAGCAAGATCACACTACTCTCAGGCTGTGCTGCTAACCAACTAATGCCTTTATTGAACTTCATTTTGCTTCCGCCGAGTGTGAAAATAATAAACCGTTATGTAATAATTTGCAGCGTTTTGATTTCAAATTTTCTCGGACGCGAGGAAGCTATGTGACATTGCCACTTGGCAGAGTATTCTTTACTGGGAGTAACAGTAATTTTATTCGGTTCAATCTTGTCACTCCTCACTCTAACTATCCAAATAAACCTAATCAGCTCCCTCGGATATAGTTTTCACTATTGCAGTTTAATAGAACATTTCAAATAGCCTCACCAATTTATAAATTCATTCATTTTCTGATTATTGCTGATTCTTGTATTTTGATATCCTGATAGCAGTAATTCAGGAGGGGTGGGGGTTTCCGCTTCATTTTTTGGAAAGAACATAGCTACTCCATCACTCAGTTACTGAAATGATCTCAACTTGAGAAATTGAATATAGAATGATTATAAAAAATATACGGTGTTTCCTCACCTTTCCTTGGAGTTCTTTCTGCCCAATGACGCCGCTGTTTCTACTGCAATCAACTATTTTTGACACACCCTGGTAGGAGAGATCAAACTGTATCTAAATAATCCTTATTACAGTGAAGATTTAAGAAAATCATTATTAATTCAGAATCAATTAATTAATCAGAATTAATTAAACATCTCATTTAAGAACATTAAATTCTTCACAAGGTCTGTTCCAACTGGCGGCGGTGATATTATATTTGCGTGGAACCTTCTGCGCACACTGTTGTCGAAAATAATTTATCGAGTTTCACAGACCTAAAGCATTCCGTCCGGTGTAGACAATGGATGACAACCAATATACGAACATGTTACCTACCAATATTTCTTATTGTGATAAAAACGTAAACTGTTATTGACACAAGCAAAAATGCCCAGTCCACGTGGTTGGCACCATACTGGTTCTTTGACACCACCTCCACTTCTGGGGTCGTAGTCGGGTGTAGCCTCAAACTCGAAGGGTAGTTCGGGGCTGACTCTAAGAAGACTGCCTATTAATTTCTCCTCAATCGCATAAGCTACTGCCACATGCGCAATCTTGACGTTCGTTGCCATAGGCTTCGGATTTATTCTACCAATTTTTTTGAACTTCTACCAGGTAGGTAGGTACCTAACTGATTCTATGCGCCCATATTACAAAAATGAAGAAGCAATATTGCCCACCCAACTTTGCAGACGTTTTTCAAGCTATTCGACTTATTTTTTGAAGAAACTGCTCACTCGATCATCATCAAACTTTCACAAATTTTTCTTACGTAATTAACCTTTCGATTGACCAGATAACTTTTCATTCTCCATTAATCATACTTTAAAAAAATCAGAAACTCTTCAATTTTGTTCAAGTTTGAAATTCTCCCATTCCTTCTCGAAGATGATGTTTTTGGGAGTTCATTGCTTAGTTGAATCTATGCTCATCAAGGCAATAGTGCTAACTACTAAACAGGAACCTATTGAATGGAAATTTCATCTCGATCGCTAATTCCTGAGGTAGGTAGGTACCTATCTACCTACTTTTCCGAAAAATGGGTCTTAGAAACAAATGTGCAGGCCTCATTTTTTCAATACCAGCGGTAGTTCTGCAACCAAATTGAAATATTTATTTATGCTCTAACCGGGTATATTACACAGAATTCGTGTTAAATTTTCTCCCACATGGGTTCTTTTGTCCCTAGTACAACAATACAACAATATTATTTCGAATTTCACCAGCGAAAGAGATCTTGTAGGAGTACTGCGGTCCTGATGCCCTCGCTCTACACCGTCAATAATTATAGTGACCCCAGGAACTCTTTAGATATTCTGATAGTTATTCAGTATCGTGATTATTTAAGCGATGCTTGATTAACATTTCAGCAGAACTTACTTCACCATGATTGTGATGGCGAATCCTGTCGGGCGATGTACTGCTTTGCACACTCGCATGATTCTTCGGACTTGGACTTGTGAAACTGCTCCTCAAACGTTGATTGTGCTTCAAAATTTAAAGATTGTCTCTTTACAGGTTTTTTCGCAATGGACCTACCTAATGATCTTGTGAATCAAGAAGTTCACTAGAACTAACCGAAAAGTACAACTCAGGAGCGAGGCTTTAAAATACTTTCCTCGCTGGTTATTTCGGCACACAATGTATTTTCCTGACTTTTTTGCCATAGCTAAGTATTTTTAATGATAGGTATGTAAGTATATTACGGACAGGTAATAGGTTTTACCTGCTACATGTAATATTATTGTAATAATATTACAATAAAAAAAGGCATTCATCAGGTAGATTATTTACCAATACAGTTTCTTTCAGCACTCACTTGGTTTCTCCTTGGAGAATGATCCCTCTGAAGGGTTGGGCAATCGTTGTTATTGACATTGTGAAACTCAGAGGCCTGATGGACAGCGACATTCTCGCTTGGCTGATCACTGGTCTATCCAAAAAAAAAAAAAAAAGCAATGTTATTTTGTTGAATGGTTTTTTCTTCTTTCACTCATATGTTTTGCTTATTTAATACTACTAGGTTAATCCTTGCGTTGCACCGGATAGTTCGGTGATCCGTTGGCATATTTAGTATGTGAAACGTGACCTGATAGAAATGAGAAAAAATCTGGCTGCCCACGTACCTTCAATTTCTAGTGGAATACAGTTTAAATTGGTATTTATAGCCGAGACTTTTAAGTTTCACCTAACTGGGTACGACGAGGGTGGATAATCTGGATCCTAGATGGTGAAAACTGTCGGAATTACATAGTTACGGATTGGTTGTAATTAAAAACCAATATGAAACTCCCGTTACACTTTTTCGTGCTGAAAAAACGTCACACAATTTTTTCGAAAACCCCAAGCTAAAAGAAATATCAATGTCAAAAATGATATTACACAAATCACATGAATATTCTCTGGTGCAGACTGTATGTCCGGACAAACGGACAACGAAAACTCGACGGATTAAGAAATAATGGTGCCAAAATATTGTCTCCAAACAGAACGAAACGGAAAAGAAACGCGAAATTTCGAGATTCCAATCAACGCGGACGACTTACTTTACGATGAATTCAATCATCAATATGGATTCAGATTTAGATTACTTGAATTATTAGATTCGGAATAAATGAGTCTTCATGACTTGATGATGTTCATAACAAGGTTACTAATGATTTGATCCAAAAAGTTTTGAGAATATCACCAGTCATCATCGAGACCTGACAATAAAGATAGGTGCACGATTTAATACTACTTAAATTAATTAGTTGATTTTAAAACCGGAAATGGTTACTTAGTAGCGATTCAGGTTCGTACCTGTCTAGTTCTAAATTTTGACCTCTCAGTAGATGCGTGTCTCGAATGTGCCGGTGAGGCGTTGGCATGTGATTCTTGGCGACCAGAACTGTCCGTTTTCTTCACATTTTTCCGGTGCAATCTTGGACTGGGATTTTTACTTCTTGGAACTTCTCGGTCAACCTGAAAGAACCGACGAGGAGTTTGCCGAAACGAAGCCCAAACTGCCGAGATACGTGGTTTAGGAGAATAAAAGGGCCTAAATACGGTAACTAGCAACCGTACAAATGCGGCAAAAAGTTAACGACCGTGTCAACTCGGTAAAAGTTAACGTACCTACCCTTGGAAGAACGGTAAGTCGACTTTCACCGTAAACTATAGTGAACTATTCAATCTTTCGATGGGGGAGTTTACCGTGTTTTGGGGCATACAACTTTTATTTTAATTTTACAGTGTCTCGGTTTTATTAGTTGGTCGGTTGATTAAAGTTTAACGACTTATTTTGTCAGCGAAGGGCCGGTAAGGTTACGGCTTTCGGGTTCCAAAGCTATCGTTTTAGCGAATTTTCGAAGAAAATGAAGCAATTGCAATGGCTTCAACATTTTTGTAATGCAAATTTTTGAAAATTTTCTTCATGGAAATCCGTTTCAGACCATTCTAAAACGATTCCTGAAATTTAACACTTTTTTATATGTATATATATATTTATATATTTATATATTTTTCACTCCAAACGATATCTGCCCGTGGGATCGAGATAAAAAATCCAAAAAAATCTTAAAATGTCAATAATATCAAAAGTAAGGATGAGTTCTTCGTTGGCCAGAATTTTTGGCATACTCGAAGGGGTCAAATTTTGAAAATTTAGTTTCAAAAATCGCTAAAAAACGTGTTTTTGAGGTTTTTGGTGTGAATTACTATCCTAAACATCAGCGTATCAGCGTGTAATTTCCTATAAGAATCACCCACCAAATCGGTTGAAACCATTCATTGAAAATTCGCTCATCAACTCATGAATGGAACTTTTTTTGCTCATTTCCGTGTTATAAAAAATTACCCATCAAAATACCCAGAAACTCTAAACGTATCAATCTATTGATTTGGTACATGGAAATCAGTCATGGTCCTTGAACGCAAGTATCGATTTACTTAATTTAAATTTAAATTAATCAAACGTGAAAGGCGTCGATTATAATGTTTGCAGCCCTAGTGAAGGAAGGTTATTGGTGTAAACAGCCACAATAATATTGTACCTATTCCACTTTGTCAGAGTATGAAAATGAATGCAAAACATTATAGTAGGTACTTTGTAGACAGGTTAGACAAATTATATAAATTTTGAAAATTCTTCGAACGTATACCTAACAAAACCGTTTTTAGTATTTTGGTAGTTATGAGATCTGTCTATCATTACCTGGCCTGTACTTGAATGTTTGTTTCTTCTCGGTGAAGTGTCACGTAAATGGCGTGAGTTACTAGTCTTACTATACCCTGTAATGTAAATATTTCAAACATTTTAAATTTTGATTTTATCATTTCAGATACTAATCAGATACATTACAATCAGGAAATGGAGGGTTCCCGTATATTATGTGCCTTGAAACTTGATGATGCCACGTTGGTTTTATTTGTCAACTCTATAAATGCATAATAGCAAGTATTTGGTATTACATAAAAAATACACACTCGGTCCCTTGAATTTCGAAATACCTGCAGAGGTTTCACTTTGTATAAGGACATCGAATTTCTCCGTACTTGATGCATCGAACAGCATCAGTGGAGTATGGACTATATACCTCTAATAACCCATAGTACCTATAATACCGTCTCTAAGTAGACTCGTGTGACCATGATAGAACTTCGTTGATTACTCACCCTACAATGGAATGTATTCCAAACTTGATTTGACGAAAACTCCTCAATTCACGGAATAAGTAGGTGCTCATTACGATCAGTACCTTCTACAGTCGTATAACCTATGTAAAGTTGTAAGTCCCTACTCTTATTTTCTCGAACCCCAAATTTATGACATTCAATACTTTTTCTCTATCTTCTTATTCTAAATTCTGTATTTAATTTGCGCAGCTCGATCTCTCTATGAAGTATACCTTTCTGTTGGTCCACAAAACTGGGAAATTGTCTTACCTTGCCTTGAATGGTCGGCCATCAGGCATTCCCGTTTTGTCAGTCAACTTATCCTATGCATGCACTCATTCATTTTGTTTGGTTGTGACCTCACTCAGTAAGATGTGTGAGGTGTGCTTAATGTACCTAAAGAGAAGTTTAGAATTATATTCGTGTCCAATCATTTGAGATTTTGTGATTTGTAAACTAGCTATGAAAAACATCAGAAATAGAATTCATGTGGAGTGGCCAGAGTTGGTTGTTAGGAAACGATGTTTGAAGCTTTGAAGATATTTTTGTATGGGGAAATCAGGTACCCGGTAAGTACTAAGCAAATTACGTTTGTTAGCTAACTGCTAACCAATGTAAATGAGGTAATCTAAGTACCTATAATAACATAGGTATATATCTATAGTGAAACCATTCTTATTAGAATACTTCATCATAAATTGAAGATAAAATAATTTGAAAAGAGAACGAGTGAAACCAATGGTGCTAATTGTCACAAAACAGTTTATTGGTTTTCCATATAGATAACCGTAGGTACCTTCTGTTATTCTCTGGTTTTTGAATGGGAAATGCAAACAGAATTTCGTTAATTCAAATCCAGTAGTTTCGGAAAAAAATATGGACGGCGGTTTTTGGTCGCGTTTCGTTCGTTTCAGGTTCTTGAAACGTGAACGATCAGATTCATTATTGAAAATACTAAATCAAAATGAAATAATAAAACTGTAATGAGTGTGATAGAAAAAGAACTGATGGGATTCCTTATGAAGAGTCCATGTAAAAAAATAATAATTTATTCTCAGTCACAAAGTTATATGAAAATTCCACTTGGGACAATATAAAAAAATACTATGAAAATAAATAATTATACGAGTAATATGTACATCTTTGGCTTTAAATATATAAATTATAGTCAATTTGTACAGACACGCAACTAATAAATGGATAGTTTAAATATGTAGGTAAATAGGATATTTCGTATCGCCTCAAAGGCACGTAGTTTCTTCAAATCTGTGATATATTATCCTAATATATACAGTTTTCCTTGGCATTTGGTACTGTAGCTGCAGTTGTTGGTTGCAGATCATCTGCTGACTGGGATATGAGCAGAGTAGACGATGGGTTGAACATCCATGCTCCTCCTGTAGTGGCCGTGGTGACCATGTTGTACCTGTTGCGAATATTAAAGAAACGTTCAAGTAATTTTATTGATATTCTGCTTCTAACGATAGGTACCTAGTGTCAGTCCGGCCCTCGAATATTGACGGTAAGCTCCTCAGGGTATTACAATTCACCCATGCTCCTCACTGGAAGTAGGTAGGCGCCATTCTATAACTCTGTTATGCTGGAGACTAGATTCAACTTTAAGATAATGGTTTTCAGTTTTTCAATTTTCAATATTTGAATGGTGTCATCGCGGATTATTGCTAACCAGATTGGCTTAGGACACATTCATGCATCATGTTTAAATATTATCTATCTATCTATCTGTCTTTGAATAGCAAACATAGGACTTTTTTACTCCATGCAGAATTACGATCTTCAACCTGTCGATTTTTAGGAAATATGCATTTCATAGGAGTCTCAATATGAGGGTTTCAATCATTCCTAGAAACATAATATATAGGAGGAGGTCGGGAGGGGGGGGGGGGGGGGG
>JAEMON010000005.1:10755288-10772330 GCA_030264115.1 Lygus lineolaris
CGACTCAGCTGATCTGGGAGCTCCATTTTCGACTCAGGTTACTCGATCCTTAGTTCCGTATCGTCGGTATCCATGTTATCGTCCCAGATTTCGTCAGCTTTTTTGGCTCGTGAGTCCATGGCTAAAACACAATTCTGTGCAACTCATGGGACCAGCAGTAGACATGGGGTGTCTGCCACCGGTCCAGGTGTGTCTACGATTGGCTCAAGGTGTCTAATACTGGTATCCTGAGTGTCTGTTACGGGTCTCCAGTATGTCTGTAAAAATGAGTGGTCAATAGCGGCTAGGAGGTAGTAGGTAAATTTCCTAGCTTTACCTCGCTAGAGTGGGTGCTGAGATGACTGACGACGGGCTTGGCGACTATCTCGTAGGTGGTCTTCTCTCCTCCTCCACCGCCTCCCTTGAGGGCTGCAAGGGCAGCAAGCATGAGCGCGAGGAGCGACGCCATCAGAGCTTTACCGCACATAGCGGCCAGAGCGGCCATTCCCATAGCTAGCAAGGTGCCGCCAGACATCAGACCGGCAGCTGCCAGAGCTCCTCCGTAGTTGTTTTTCTTCCTGGCGGTTGCTGGTGGAAATCAGAGTGGGATTAGCCAGATCTTATACTACAACAGGGTAAAAATATGGTAGCTATCCTAACCTATATGGTAGCTTTTGGAATACTCAGGAATCGCATCTAAAACGTTACAAAGAGTGATATTTTTTCATACCCAACATTAGTTTCCTACCTACTCTATACGTTACTACTGGATCTTTATTCTCTCTTTACGCCTGTAGGTACTGGTTCAATCATTCTGACAGCAAATCTGGTCTTGGGATTCCAGCAGTATCCGCCTCCAAAGCTAGTAATTGCAAATCGGTTCAAATTGATTCACAATTAGAATATTAGTGTATCGATGTTTTGAACTTCAAAGCTAAATAATAATGACTTAGTTGTTCACTCAAGTCAAGTAAGTTGTTTGTTTCCATTCACTCAGGATATTTGCCCATGATCATCTATCTATATCTATATCTTCATACTGTTTGCAGGATTCTGGTTTCCAGAGAATCACAGACCACGTTGAACTCGGTTGGAGTGAGGTGACAAAATATAACAAATCCGACAAATTGATGAAAAAAAATCATCTATAAATGGATGACCTATTCCGTATTTTTGACACTCACATACAATTCTTTGATTCGTGTGGTTGATTTCACACTGTGTTCCTTACCGTCAGCGATGGGGTCTTCCCCAAGTACTGCCCTAGCGAAGCCGATGGGAGCAGTTTTGTCCATGACCTTCACGCTGAGGGACATCGTACCCAAGTACTCGGATAGCTTCTCCAGCAGAACCTCGTCGACTTTCTCGGGCTGCGAGAGGTAGTTGGAGGCCTGAGGTACCACGGGCTCTGGTAGTCCTGGCGAATTGATGGAGACACCAGGGAGGACTGGGAAACTAAAGCTCCCGCTTTTTCCTATCAGCCAAATCAAACTCAGTTTGAGGCAATATGGTGAATATCCTCCTTTACACTCCTTCCCCAGCATCTGAAACAGTTCGAAGTAGGTAAAACATAATGAATTAAGTGATTTTATTCATTCTTTAAAATATAGTTGTTTAGTCTCAAGTACCAAGTGCGAGGTTCCAAAGCAACAGTGAGTGGCAAATCACGCGCTATTGAATACTGCATTATCATGTCCTTTTTCTAATAATGGATCCATTCAGCATCCTTCCTCCAAAATGACCTTTACTACAATTATTTAAGAGGATGCTTGTTTGATTAGTACGTAGTCAATGCACTTTTATTTTCTTATTCCTAATAATTCCTGGTGCTTTAATTGTTTGTGGAGCCACCTAGGGGAAATATAGTTTTCTCGAGAACCGCAAACATAGAAGAGCGAATCATGATTTCACGCATTATCGCCTCAAGCGAAGAAGCACAAACGTTCTAGAGATAACATTGAGGGAAAGTAAAGAAAAAGTTACCTTCGAGATCACCTCGTACGCAGTAAAACAACTTTGTTTTCGCATCGTTAAATATGTGTTTCTGTATTCTAGAATTCTTCTGCAGTTAACTTCACTTCTGACAACGTTGGGAAGGTACCTACCCTACTTAGGTGTAGAAATGCATGATGATCTGCATATTTAACTAGCGTACAAGTACTAGTTACAATGCTAATACCTAGTTTACAAGTACTAGTAAAATGCTACCAGAACTTTCAGCTTCAAAAATTTTCTCCTGATCCTGAAGCTACCAAATCAAGCCTGAACAAGCCTGAAACCTGAAGACATATAACCCAAAATTACGAAGATTAAGGACGATAGGACGCTTCTACTTCCCCAATACCAAACGTACGGAATCCTTATGTTCGTGCAAGGAGCGAACTTACATAGCTCTGCGAAGGATGGCTGTGTCACAAGGATAGGAGAGAATTCCAATATAAATAATTCGCCTACAAGAGTTCATGCTTGCAGATCCTACCATGAATCCAGATGATAAATAAGGGACAGAATAGGTACCGAGCTGAACCGTCCGCGATATCAAAACTATAATGGATGGATAGTTTATGACGATGACAAGGACTGCAGATGTGATACAATTATATTATACACTACACACATGGCATATTTTTGAAAAACTTACACTGGAGTTTTTTTGTAAGCTACTAGGTTTCTTCAATGATATGCCTTAAAAAATAATTAAATACCTGTACTTCATTATAACATGCATGTACTTGATTGTATTTTCTATTGCCATTGCCTATTCGTTAGTCTACTATTACGTAATGACATGATCGACCGTTTTGGTTCCACCTCTGAAAGTGAAGGTGTCTTCCCCCTCATCCGTGAAGGTGGCGTCACCGTGGTTAGTTTCGACTGACCACACGGTTTTGAGTTGGACGTTAAGAACTCGTCAACAGTGTAGCAGGGCTTTGAACTTTGGGTGCTTTCGACGGGTTTTTAAATTCTTAAATAAATGACTGTGCGTGTTAGGAACATGTAGGCGCATAGGAGGAAGGCACGAGTTTCATCAGACCCTTGGATATTGTGTTGTCATACAGATACGGATTTTGCTACACGATACCCTAAACGTATTATGTAAATGGTTCGAAGCCAAAATTTCAAATTTGACATTCATAATTTCTGTAGGGAAGTTTATAAAGATCAGGACCCGTTCTCCCAAGTTTCACAAAAAATGTCTGGACATCGTCAACACCATTTTTTTCCGCTGATGATTTCTAAAATTGCAAAAATTACCAAAAATTGCAGTATCATGCAAGAATTTCTGAAGGAGCATTGAAGCATCAAAACCTAGCATATTTTTGGAAAGCTATCACCAGATTCTTTCTATCGAGAACAGGAAAACAAAACTGTGCTAAATCCTCATGATGACCATCAAGAAGGAAGAGTCAAACAGAACGATGATGGGTTATTCATATTTTTTGTCTCGCTTTAAAACCATACAACTATGTCTACAAGACTCAATTAATTTTGTCCATTCTAAATGAACGCTATTTACCTTTAATAAAATCACAAATATTTGGATGTCAATGAGCATAATATATAAAGAAAATTATATGTGAAGAAAAATGTTTACACAGTTGTATACCTACCCAGCTAGTGACTGCGTTGCTCCTGTTTGCACTAGTTACTGTGTTATAAAATGGAGCGAGTAATAATTAATTTTCTTTTCCCACGTTGGGAGAAGTTAATTCCTCAAAATCACTCTCCGTTGTTGGTCTCCTGGCCCAAATAGTAACCCACCGTTTGCCAGCTCCGCCAAAGAAAAACCACACAACTGAGATTGCGCTCCAAGACAATAGAGCGAACGTTTAGTATCGTCTCTCAGACCTTAGTGCCTCGTTAGGTCGTTGAAAAGCACCCGAGCAATTTTTTGCCCTCCCCCATTTTTCACTTTTATAACTCCTCGGAGATGTCAGCTTTCATCCTTCAAGTTCGTTCCAGATAAAGAAAACTCGGATAATGATGGCTGGTGTTGGGTTAGGCCTACAAAAGCAATTTCCGGCGGTAGTTGAATTACGTTTCCCATTATATTCGCCTTGCCGAGTTTGCTATTGGTGGGTACGTACCTGCGGCCCTGCTAGGTTGCCAGCTTTCGATAATTGGTTGGGACTTTCCAATGCCTGCAGTTCTTCGATGACCAGGATCCATTTTCACCTGGGCACATTATAGTACGCTGACATGCCTATCTATGATGAAATCGATACCATTACGCATAATCTTACAATAGCAAACACACTGTGTGATTTAACAGTATTGTACTGAGTCATTCTCAGTTGAAGGAACATTTTTTTTTTGTTTCAAACATAAATTATCAATCTGTGACGTCTGAAGAAAACTGGGTCGCTGTTCATATCGCAGAGAATGTTGAACGCCTACATCAACCCCTTTTTTCTCCCATTTGTTCGGAAATGAATCGATCATGTACGAGCTCCCCATAACAGGGTGGCCCTCTTTGAACGCTGATTGATCTTACTGTGAGTTGTATCCATGAAAGTTTGTAGGCTTTCATAGGAGCAGAAATTTAGGGGAGGCAAATAGCAAAAATGGTTCCTGGACAATAGGTAACGATTTTTCCTTTCCGAGAAACATTTGAATCAAGGATATATGTACCTGAGAAATCCATATCGTGATACCCATTAGAATACAGCAAGTGACATTTCGGTGCCCTAGGTTTGGTACAACAAGTTGGACAGGAGAGATGTTAGCTTTAAATACATTAGGTTTCTAATATTTATGGGAGTTACATTACTTATTACTTTTATCACAGCAATCCAAACCTAATTGGACATTGTCCAAACCAAAATGGACATTTTCCAAATCAAATTGGACATAAAAAAGTGAACATGTACTTTTTTCTTCCATGAACGTTGGAGTTTTGGGCAAATTGATCCAACTGGAGCACTCAACCAATTTTGGACTTTTTATCCCAACCAGAGGTGTTTCAGGGCTGAAATATATATTTTAAAATATCAGCAAAGAGCACTGATCGGTGAAACATCATGTTTCAAAAAATTAGTATTTAACCACCTCCAAATTGGACTACTCACAAAATGTCGGTGCTTTTTGAACTCTCCAGTTGATGCTCTACGACTTTAAGGGAGGGGATGGCGATTTTATAGGTCCTATTTGGTATAACAGAAGTGTTGTTATAAAACTTTCAAACGTGAGTAACTTTTTACAAAAGTTGGAAACATTCGGTGTTTTTTACCGCCCTCGCCCTTAAGAATTGGCCCATTGAACCAGTTTCGGGGTTTTTTTTATCGACACGAAATTTAATACTCTTCAATTCACTTCTCGACAACTTTTAATGTAAGATGCGTACAATCAAATCACTGAAACAAGTCCAAAAGTTTCAAGGCTTTTCCTGGAATTAATGCAAGCTGGTATTGACTGGACTATAACGACAAAAAATACAACATTGTTCAAGGTCCAATTTGATTTGGAAAATGTCCAATTCGGTTTGGCGAATGCCCAATTTGGTTTATAAAATGTACAATAATTTTTGGAAAAATGCTATATCTATGTAATAAATCGGTGTCTGGTCCTCATGTTTGTGATTCGAAACTCAATGGATTTCTCAAGCTCAAAAACACACCTCTGTCAAGGTGAATCAACCTTTGATAGCCGAGACAATTTCGTCGTTATGCTCACATCGAATCGGATGTTTGGCGAAGGATTCAATTCACGTCAACGCCAACGAAAATCTGTTCACTCAGTATAAGGGAATTGAAGAGCACAAATGGGCCACTACGGGGATGTGTCTTTTCAATATGAAACTCAGGTGCAACGAGGACCATGTGAAATGTAGGGCGAAAGCCCCTATTGTGTGGCATCCAAGCAAGAAAGAGATACTCACAAAAAAGACTTGCGAACAGCGGATGAGATGGCAGCACTGACAGATGAATGCATTGTGACTCGTCAGCGGAACTACCTCTGGTCGTAGGCGCACGTCCGATACCGAAGGGATTTTTTTATTTTTGGTTACTGAAATCTTCATTTTCTGCTGGTACTTCGAGGGAAAACGTCGCGGCTCTTCGTATAGAACGTGTCCTGAGAAACCAGTGAAAGAGAGAGTCACAGTCAAATCGTTGGAGGACGATGTGCCTAATCGTGCGTTCATTTGCTCGGGCGTTTCTTTCAAACGAATGTGTCTTTCTCAGCTTTCCGAATGTCTTTACTACCGATATGTCATGTGATAGCATAAATGTACCAAAATGACATTTCAGTGAAATTGAATTGAGATTTATGATGTTACGATCATTTCTTTTGGCGAATGAAGGACCCACAGGTCTTCCTGGTCTTCCGAACAGCTGATTTGTCTTTCACAGCCCTTAGTGAGGGCATTATTGTAACTCTTGATTTTGGCCAACAAGAGATAAGCTCATGCAATAAAACCAAGTTCCTTGGTATTGAGCCACCCTCTTCTTCTGGTCGCACATCGAGGAGCTTCTACCGATACTCAGCTGCTGGATATTTTGCCTTCGAAGGCTCCGGCCACTTTCATCTGCCCGAGCTCTATAATCGTTACTTTGGGAACGAGGGAAATTTCCTCAAGAGGGGCTGCTTACATTGCCTTCAATATTCATTCCTGAAGCACCAATCGCCATCCATCTAGACTCGAAGCTTCGACGGACCGTAAATTAAATTGGAAAGTAAATCCTTTAGTAATGCGTTGTATGTGCCTACTTTATCTAATGAGGTAATGTACTCGAGGTATCATTGTCGACTTGCCCTCTCAGCTACGTGCGCTGCTAAGTTTAGTTAAAGCGCGGATATCGGCCACATCAGATTAAAAAAATAATCGTCCAGCTGTCGAGATATGGGAAAGGCTCTATAGTGTAGCGTGGATAGACATATTCCTCAAGTCACTGGACAACTACTCACATCTTCCATAAATATGCATGTCCAGTTATTTTCCTAATTCAATCTTGAGTTACCACAATTCTATTATGATTAATACGTATATTACCAAAATAATACATTGCTCTACTAGGTATATCCGAGTTATTCAAAAGGGAAATAAAAAAACGTCGTGAATATGACACTTTGCCTGTATGCCTAACAAATTCTCTAAATGAACTGGATATCGTCAACTATCGTTGTAATTATTTATAATTTGTGTCATAAAACATGATGTATTTGTGTCAATCCATCAAAATGTTAATACCATTAAAATAGTAAACTGGTGTAGGAAAATCATGTGAGTAAAATGATCAATTTAGCGTTAACGAGAGTCCGCAATATTCAAATCACTAAGAACTTTAAAATGTTAAAAAGTACCTATGGATTATGTAATGTAAGTTTGTTGTACTTATATTAAGGGTAAATTTCCCTAAATGTGAACAAAATCTTTGAATCTTGAATATCTTAAACCTGTAGTTATGTCTTCTTACCAGAAAATGGGAAAAAAGTGCGGGAAATGATTATTTCAATAACAAATGTCAGGGGTATTTCTGAGTTAGCATTCCTAATGTTGATAGGAACGTGTACGAACTATTTTTTTTATTTTTATTTTTTTTTAAATGCAAATAGGAACTTCAATCGCAATCAGGTCATGTCACCAGAATGGGTGGGAAATCATCTTTGTTCTCTTAGTCAGCTGAAAGGAGTGTCTAATGGCTCAGGTGAAAACTGTTCAGGTTTTCACTGAAAGGAAATTTTCACAGGATTCAAACTTCTGAAGGGGAAATTGACCCGTGAAAAGCAGACGAGTCGACAAAAGAGCGGCCACTGATGAATAAGCAACACGTGTGCAAAGCGCGGGTAAAGCCAGGAAAGGACGTCTCGCCACGCACGCTCTCCACGTTCCGTGTTGGAAGGGAAACACTAACATACTCCTACGTTTTGAAGGAACAGAGGAGATTAGGGCGCGCGGACGTGATACATTCTTCGAGGAACAGCCTCTAATACCGGACGTGATTTTATTTGGATTTGTCACCAGGTTCCAGACGAGTTTCTTTAGATAGGTACAGTACTGGAAGGTCCGTAGAGAAATCGACACACATATCCTGCCACAAATAGCTCCGTTGGTGGATTGAAGGTGGGGGGAAACCAAGGTTTCACTGCATCATTATGCACGAAATTACCTGTTGTTAGTAGGTAGCTGGTAAGATAGATACTGCTATGATGAGTCCTATCCAGGAAAAGAATGACTTTAGTCCACTGTATAAAAATTGTAAATAAGTGGGTACGGTACATAAAATTCTCGATTACTTGTATCCCCCCACATGATCTACTGTCCGATATATCCGATCACGATGAACTTAATTGGATATATTATAATCTATAGGGATCAGTCCCAAACTATGTTCATCAACCAATACCGAGGAAAATCGATTCTTTATACCCTGTGAAATTGATGTAAGGAGGATTTTTACGTCTGCGCATGTGCAGTGGCCACTTGGTTCGATCACGATGAAATTCGTACTGGATGATCTAGGGGTCAGTCACTAACTATGCACCAATTTTGGGCAAAAACCATGATATCGAGTTTTTAGGGTTGGCCAATTAGTGGATTGTTACCTACGTTACAACATAGGCGTTATCCTTTTCGATGTTGACAATAAAATTTTAGTGGAGTTAGTTATTAAAAGCACACTGCTTAGGATAGAAGGGTTTTCTGGGAGATATTTCATATAATAAAAGTCAATATCTGTCTACCTATCCCGCAATAGCGGGCCACCCGATGCCCGGAGTTTCAAAGTTTCCTGAATGTTTTCCGTGTTCACGAATTTCACAGTAAAACGAGGTAACTTTCAGGGAACTTCGGAAACTCGCCGAAAATCATCAGGAATTGATGGGTTGGCGTCGGTCCCATTCGACCCCGAATTCTCAGGTCTCCAACTTTTCTCTTATAGAAACATAATTTTGGGCGGTTCCAATGGGCAAAAGCGTGAATTTTGTATGCCTTTCTAAAAAGATAAACATCCCCCCTCATTTTAAGCCACTGTGTGATGAACCCATTTTTACGGTGGTGGCTTTTGCACAGTCACAGATCAACTGAGTGAGTCCTGAAACCAATTTGAGATTGAAATGGGCGCGCGAAGCCAGCGGACATTGTTCGGTAACACCCAGTGGTGACCAGTCGGACCAGGATATTTTCGAATCTTGTCTGTTCAAGGAGCTCATGTGTTCGATCCTGCTGTTCTTGGAGCTCAATTTTAGATCCTGCTGATCTAGGAACTCATTTCCACGTACATAGTTCCGGGGATGGTTTCTGCAGTACCACAAAGAGCAAGCGAAGCGAGCGGACGTTGCTACTGTATGTCATATAATTGGCCCAATTTATTGGCAACCTTAGGTGTACACCTCTAACTATTACAGCTCACTATTTACTAAGTAGATAAGTTGAAGAATCCTGAAACATGTCATGTTGATTGGGTTGAGAGGTCTTCCTGGTGGGATCCTAATACCTATTACCTACTATTAAATTTATTGTACATTTATAATGTTTCTGAGTTTTTCAAAATGAATTCTTATACACCAAGGGCGGGGAAGAGGGGATAACATGGAGGTATAATCAAATTAATCTAGTATCTTGAAGAATCCCAGTTTCATCTGGTAGGAAGTCAAGAGCACAGTCTGGAAGAGCAGTTGGTGGGATGTAATTGAGATTTAAAAGGAAATTCAGAGAGCTGACAGATCAATTTTTGGATCGTTGGATCTTTTGAATTGATGACAGATTTTTTCGTGCTGTTGGAACGTTTTCACTCTACTGTTTATTACCTACTGCTATTCATACAATTTATTGTGTCTAAATACGTATCACCATTGTATAGATGTTGATTCATTCCCCTCCCCAACAAACAGACTGCGTCGACATTCGTACCGCATTCGTTGCCAGGATGGTTCTTTTGCTTTAAAATCTATATAGACCCCCTCATGAGACTATGGACAGGGGACTAGAAACAATTTTGCCAACAGTTCGAAACAAGATTGGATGAGATTCAAGAGCCTTCATGGCTCCATCCTGATCCATCCTGAATCAGAAAGATGAAAAAGATGTGGGATGCCTTCTTAAATATGGAGAGTAAAAAGGGATGAAGGAGCCTCCTTGAAAATTGACCTAAAATACCATTGGATCAGTACTTTAATAATTTGTTTTAAATAATTTCACAAGTTGTTTATTTCTTGCTTTAGAACACTGATAGTACGTCTATTTTTTATTTGGATTGGTCAATCATTTTGTTTCACCGGGACTGCAGTCCTAACAATTGAATTTTAATTATTCATGAGAAGGAATATTGATAATAAAAATATTAGTATCAATTTGCTAATGATAGGAGGCAGAACCTGTTGATTCGATTGATATGAACCCGATTGTAATTTATTGCAATAAAATACACAGACAATATTTCGGTACAATACAAAATGAAATAGATAGGTAGGTACATTTTTTGAATTTAGAAATTATTTATTGAATCTACCATTATTAACTAATGGTACCTATCTAATTAGTGTTTCGACGTATTAGTTGAAAAACTGCTATTATTTTAATAAAATGTGTTGTCTAGCTCTCCCTCATCAAACGACTTACTTGTTTAATGTTTCCGGGTCCAGACTCCGGAAGCTGGTTGACGCTCGAACTGTTCACATCTGGATCCTGATCGCCGGCCACCGCGCCGACGAGGAGGCACAAAGCTGCTAGACACGACACCCTGCAGGTCATGACGACGATTGCTTCTTCGGACCGCCCCTCAGGAGTCTTATAGTCCGCCGCCCCTGAGGTACCAACCTTCCCTTTCCGCCATCCCCTGACGCGCTTCGATCCCCCTTCTTACGGGCAACTTTTCTACCTCCTAACGAAATTATCCCATCACATCTTCGGCACCATGTTAAACCGGGTGGACGTGAAAATGCAACGTTTTCAAAGAAGCTAGAAAAAACGGTTTCACTTTTCGCATTCCATCCTGGCAAAGTTGTCATCAGAGATAATAAACGATCTCGTAAAGTCTCAAACTTAAGGTTTCCGAAATTGCTTACCTATTTTAGTTTTATATGCATACCTACCATTTTCACGTTTCCGACTTGATAGGATTATCTTATGAAAGTATCGCAAATCGCCTGAAAAAAAAAAAAAAAAAAATCCGGACCTCATCCAGAAAATGGATGCAAACTGAAACTCTAACAATCCAAGGAGTTACTATCTCTACCTACCTACTCTTTCGTATCAGACATGTGTGTGTACGTGTCTGTGTGTCTAGGTATCTGAACCAATTTCTTCATCCGTTCCATCGGTTGAGAACATTCATTTGAAACAAACGATGTAATTGTATTCTTACGATACGAATTTCTCGGAGTGATTGCGAATCATGCTGATTTACTTAATGTACAAAATTGCAACGATTACGAGATTTTTAAAAAGTCCGTCAATTTGGGTGGGCAGGAAAGATTCCTCACTTTCGCAACACGGACGTATAGAATCCATAATAAACATTTCACCGGGATTGGTAGAATAGTTTGGAGTTATGACAACAAATTTTAAGTTGGCGCTATTAATTATCAAATAATAAATTGTGACCAATTTTGAATACATAGGCGATCCCCTTGAGTCATCCCCCCGAATTTGAGCAAAATCGATCCATTAGGAATTCAGAAACCAATACCTAGTGTAGGAAATTGTTTCAGCATAATCTCAAGTTTGCAAATATCCACACGCTTCTATGAGTCCGACGCACGGGCCTAACACGCACAATAATTCTACTCCACAAATTTCACCGAAATTGGTCATGTTCCGGAGTTATGCGTATGACGACGAATTTCAAGTTTGCTCATGCACAGTAACTGTGCAAGTAACTGTTACTAATCCAATCACGATGAAACCCATAGGCAATTTTTTTGAAGTATCACCCAACTGCCCTCCGAATTTTAGCGAATGCGGTCCATTGGGATCCGAGAAACTGTAGTTTCAGTAATTCACGTTTGGGCATACTCGTAAGTTCTCTTTTCATTCTTTTCATAGATAAAGTAAGATAAATAAATATACGTATTGTAGTTCAGAAACTTGGGAGAGTTGCTCAGTTATGTCTCCACGATAGTAGTCCTAAGCTCCTTCGGTAAGTCCTTCGGTAGTCTAAGCCCACAGTAGATCCATGCAGAGGGATGGTGGAAAATAGCCGTCGAAGAGGAGTCATTTTTGCTTCCTCACTATCGAAGGTTGAAGTTGTCCTCCGAAATCTAAAATTTCGACCAGCTTTCCACGTTTCAGAGCTTTCTTAATTGTATCTGTGTTTGTATGTCTGTCCGTGGTCAATTCCTTGTTCCGAGGAAAACATGCATCATGGTCAGATTTTGATGAAATTTACAAGAGTCAAAGACGGCCCAATTAATTTCATCGGGCCACTAGTAGCGTGAACGCAAGTTCAAA
The DNA here is from genome assembly GCA_030264115.1 of Lygus lineolaris. Classification (NCBI taxonomy): domain Eukaryota; kingdom Metazoa; phylum Arthropoda; class Insecta; order Hemiptera; family Miridae; genus Lygus; species Lygus lineolaris. The sequence continues at coordinate 10,767,656 of JAEMON010000005.1, forward strand.
CGAAATTTCCTGAAAAAAAAAAAAACGGTTTCTCAGTTCCTAATGGACCGATTTCAGCCGAGTTCGGAAGGTAGTTGGGGACTGACTCCAAGACGATTGCCAATGTTCACCGCGATTAGATCAGGGATAGGTCTTTGCTTGCGCAAACTTGAAAGTTATTATGTATAAGTACAAAGTACAACTACCTACGGAACTACACGGCTGATGTTGGTGAATTTTTACGGTTTGTGCGGGTGAGGCCCTAGACGTAAAGGGTTGACAAAATTAGACAACATCAGCATGCTCCTGAATCGTAAAATTTTCTTGCTTATAGGATAATAAATTCAATCAGATACAAAAATTCGCTCTTGCCAGTTGTTTTTTGATAAAAGTTTTGGTTTCTTGCCTTCAATAGTGCACTAGTATAAGAATCTACTTTCAACAGGCTGGTTGAACATGTAGGTGAGTTACACTGTAACGAAGGAAGAAAGAACACACGAGCAATGTGGAGGTATCTGCACTATAAACAAGAGAAAGTCTTTCGAACGATTTTTTTCTCCGGATTTCGCTTGCAAAAATTGTCGGCCAATCTTTTACTGAGAACCTTGAATATGAAGTTTGCAGAAAATGTAATGGAAACAGTTCCCTTTTCTTCGGTGAGAGTCTTACAATAGGCAGGGCTTCGAAGGCTGAAAAAAATAAAAAGAGGACCGAACAGGTGAGCGGCGTTTCTGAGAGGTCTGGCGTATAATGACCCTTCACGAGTAAAGAAAAGCTGACTTAGTTTGTTAAGGATCAGGCCGAGTTGATGAAGGATATGCTTACCAATACAAGGGTATCAGACTCAACAACCATTTTACAACCGACAATCATACTTCATAATGTCAAGTCTGTCTCTGTAGGTATGTCTGTGCATGACTCAATCACTCAAGGCATCACTGATTTTGATGGTTTTTGCCATGCATAATGGAAAAGTTACTGATGGTCACGTTATGGGCAGTATAGTAGCAGAATGCTCAACTTCTTCTTTTATCTTGAATCGATGGTCCATCGCGAGCGACCCACGGGTAACTTGACAAATGGAACGAATAATTCCACTCAACTTAGATTTCGTAGGAAGAGGCGTTCTGGAGTCGCCGTGATGGAAATCAAGAGGTCTAAAACACCCTCTTCTATCTTCTTTTTGCTTCCTAACTACCGAGGCAGGAAGCTACATATGCATTCGTGCAAGAAAAAAAATTTCGTCCTCCGAAATCAAAATGTCCACTTGCTTTTTAGGTTTCACAGCTTTCTGAACTATTTTGGTTCCGTGTCTGTCAGTCCGTTGTCAATTCCTTGTCTCAGGCAAGACCATGAAGTTATGGTCCAAAATAGATGACATTTTCAGGGATTGTGCGGTTTAGGCCCGTGACGGTCTCCTATTCATTTCACCGCCATTGGACAACTAGTAGCTAGGGACGTTCGATACAACTCGATACGAGTATGGTATCGAGTATTTCTTTCGATACTAACTACGAGTATTTTTGGTATCGATACTAATTATGATTCGAGTATGAGTACTAGTATCGATACTTTTTCCGATACCGAAAGAAATACTCAAATGCTTTTTTTTTTAAATTTTCTATCGTCAACTCGTTTCTACCTAACATCGGCCATACAGTATGGTCGAAGCAGTGACCTTCAAGCTTCGACTATACACTAGACTGTATTTGATGATTGAACGAAGTTCTTTCATTCACAATACATGGAACATTTTCGCTTGACAATGATTGGTGAAACTACGTTTGTTTTCCTATTTTGAAATTCTTTGTGATATCTTGTCAGTATACAACACTTTGGTGTTTCAAGTTGAGGTGTAAATGTGGTGATGTAAAACCCAAAATTCGTTCATATTTTGTATTTGCAGTTGTGAAATTTTCCTTAGAAATCATTCACGTTAAAATAGTACGGATGTACTACTATGTTTCACTCAGATTTTTTTTAAATTGATGTTTATACTTGGCTATTTGAATCGTTTTCAATACACTTGTGATTCAACTTAGTTTATTTTCTTTCAATATACCCCCCCCCCCCCCGAAATAATAATACTATACCTACCTAACATGTGATATCATGAGAAGATACTACAATCCACCTTCACGAGGATTCCAAACCTCAAAATATAATGCAATTTTGAAACGAACCAATTGGGTATTGCCTATTTAGCTTTTTTCTCGCATGAGAGTATTTCTTTTGAGTACATGATATCGATACTTTTCATCCGATATTTCACTAGTATCGAATAATCGATGCAAGTACTTGAATGAGTGCTGGCATGGATACTTTCATTGGTATCGACTGTCCCTACTAGTAGCGTGTAGGCATGCGCAAACTTGAATTTCCTCATACTACGATATTGTCGATCTAACGGCAACATAGCTTAAGCGCCAGAATAGCGATGTTGAGGTTAGGTGCAAAACCTCAACATCGCTATTTTCGCGCTTATGCGATTTTGCCGTTATAGCGACGATATCTCAGTTCCTGATGGACCGACTTTGCTCTAATTTGGAGGGTATAATAGTTGGGGTTTGGATTCAACACCCTTGAAAACCCTTGTTTCAATTTTCGGCTCAAAATGTTCATCAGGTTGACTGTAAAACGGGTGAGAATATCATGCGTGACGTCATCTGTTCAGTGGAGCGAAGGGGTGTGTGACGTCATCCGTATGGCTTTTACGGCACTCGTTTTCACTCACTTCCAATCATCGGTTACCCCATTTATAGCACCTCTTTGGAAAACTCTCACTGAAATCCTTCAGTTTAACGGATGAAATGGAACAGCCGGAATTGCCCATTACCTATGATTTTTGTCACGATTTGATTTTTGTCATTTGATTGATTTGTGTCTACTGCGCATGCGCGAATTTGAAATGTGTTTTCATAGTCATAACTCCGGAACCGCTCAGCAAATTTCGGTAAAATTTTCAGGGATTGTACGGTCCCCAGGAGCACCGGACCACCAAGCACCAGTAGCTAGTGCGCATGCGCAATCGTGAATTTCCTGAAACTACGATTTCTCAGTTCCTAATAAAGGTCCAATATCACTGAAAGTCGGAGGGTTGTCCGGGGCTGACTCCAAGACCATGAATTTTCTCACGGTTGGATCAGTAATAGGTACTGCGCAAGCGCAAACTTGTTGTCGTAGGGATAGGTAACTCCAGAACTATTCAACCAATTTTGCTGGAATGTTCGCTAACTGATTCTATACGCCATGGTAAAAAGGTCAGGAAGCTCTACTGCCCACCTAACTTGTTTTCTCCCATTCTCTCAGAAGTGGAAGAAGTGCATTTCTATTTTCTCATTTCCATGCCCCAGTAAATTTGTTATGTACTAGGGTTCAGGTAGGTACGTGTTCCAACATTTTTTGCTTCCTCGCTTCCAAAGGTAAGTAGGAAGCTATCCATTCGTGCAAGAAATTAAAAAAATGTGTGTCCTCCAAAATCAAAATGTCCACTTGCTTTTTACGTTACAGAGCTTTCTGAAGAATTTCGGGTCCGTTTCCTTCAAAGCTCACTTGCCTCTGCTTAAGTGGCTAGGAATTACGTAAAAATGACGTAGCTTTGTTCCGCTCCTTCGCTGGATCGATCACGGGGAGTTCTTTCGCCTTTTGGCTAATAGGATCGACGCTGCAGGACATCATTCAGGAAGTGGCCGTCCGTGTCAAAACACGATGGTCATAGAGGATCATCCAGTTGTTACACCCCGTTTTCCGGTGTTTTCTTCTTCTGGATAAGTCCCGCTTTCTTGTTATTCCCACAAAAAACACCCACCAGGGAAATAACTTTCTCTGCGGGTCCGTTTTAAGCCAAAAATAATACCCACCAATAAAAGATTTTCGAACTCTGGTCGTTGGGGTTCTTACTTTGAGGCAGGATTTGAACTGTTTCAAGATGGCAGGTATCCCAACCTTTCACAGAAAATTGATCCGAATGTATTATATTATTATTAGTCCAATCATTAGAGTCCAGTCGACGAATGGGTTTTACAAATGGAAGAGGGTAGAATTTCCCTTTTCGGGTACCTACCTATGTGTTTGGAATATTTTGTCTCCAGGATATAATAATAATAGATAATAATGTTCATTTGAATATTTCGAATCGATAGAACCAAGATCGTCTAACGCCGAAAATGGTTGTTTTACGCTTTGCAGGGCGGAAAACTCATGAATCGACAGTGAAGTAAAAGAAACCCGTCAATGGGGAATCATCATCAATTTTTTTTTCAAATTTTTGCTTATGTATTCGTGCAAGAAATAAAAAAAATTGGTCTCCAAAATCGAAATTTCCACTTGCTTTTAGCTAATTTTCGATAGCTAAATTTCCACTTGCTTTTAGCTAATTTAGCTAATTTTTCCACTTTCTTTTAGCTAATAGCTAAAAAGACTATTATAGTATTAATCATGTTCCCAAAATTGAGTATTTTCACTTACGAGTTACTGACTTCTGTTGAAAGCTTAATTGCAACATGAATCAGAATCGTTGTACTTCCCTGACCCTTTGATTCATGATTAAAGATCCAACTTCAAAATTCAACCTATACCTACTAAAATATGGTGATAATTAACAGGGGATCGTCTAGGCCCTGTACGTTTTGTCCCCACCTACATTATTATACTTATAGTCCAGGTAACTTACGCAAAAAAACGGCCAAAGGTAGAA
>JAEMON010000005.1:10785266-10800504 GCA_030264115.1 Lygus lineolaris
TCCATGATGTTTTTTAATCGTCCTGATCAAATGGGTATTCCAAATAGTCTTCTATGACGGTTTCAGGATTTGTATTCAGGGAATCGTAAAGAGATCTTCTATTCGCAATGTTGTTTGAACAGTACTTCAAAATACGGTCAATGTCAGCGATCTGCTCAGTTGAATACCGTGTGGAGAATGGGGGGCTGATAGGTGATTTTGAGATATGGTGATGGTTAGATAATTGGCCCTCCAAGAAGGTCTCATTTACCTAGGCATAATTTTGATTCCTCACTACTATAGGTAGAAAGCTATGTATTCGTGCAGAAGTTGAAAAAAAAAATTGTCCTCCAAAATCAAAATTTCCGATATAGTTAAATTTCCGATCGATAAATTGGCTCTACCGTCGCAAAAATGGTGTTGGCTACTGTTTTAGTTTTAGGTGCTTCTAACTGAATTCCAACCTTCAAACCAGGCAATTAGACTTACTTTGCCAATAAGGAGGATAAAACTATCATATATTTCTTTCTTAGATTCTCCAGATATGAAATGCTCTAAACCTATACAAGAACGTTGTTACCTTTTATTTACATTTTCATGAAGCTCTAGTTGTTGTTGATAAGAGTTGTAGGTAAAATAATTTACAATTGTTTGTTGACAACAATGTTTAATTAAACAGCCCATAAAATAAATATGTCAATAAATTAACAGTGAATAAATAAAATAAATTAAATACCTACGTCGTTTAAATTATATTCATATATACATTTTGGTTTATCACAGTCGCATGGTTTCATAAAGAGTGTATTTGTGGAGTCGTTTAAAGTCTAGTACTAATTAGTTCCACGTATCGATTTTCAATCTGTACAGACGGATATGTTTTTGAATAAGACACTTTATTCATAATGATAATATTATGATTGGTAGTGATGTCCGTAAACTCATCCATCGGATTCAAAATTTTCGATTTCAAGCACCCAAATTTAGATTCTATTGTTTCTGAATTCACTATAAAAGCTGTATTTTATTTTAATTTTTTGTTAATGTTTTGTTCAGGGTGAATCAGCATTCAGTCGATGACGACCTTTTCGACGTCTGCCAAGAATATGTCATGGAATGCCACCAGGTTTGTTCCATCTAAGAAGTTCAGTTCGAAAATATTCATTTTGTATAAGGTTTCTCAATGCCAAAGTTGAGGTCGAATTTCTTATCAATTTTTTAATTTGAGCTGTATTCACGTTTAACCAATCTCTTGGCTGTTGGAATAGGATTCCAATCCTCAATAACTTGGCTGCAAACCAGTTGGAACATACAGAATTTGAATTTATGTGACAAGAGTGTGCGAAGAAAGCTCTTCACAGCTAAAATATTTGACCTGACCTTGAACCATTGATAGTTGGAACGAACCTATATTATTATTTTTTGTACGACATCGAAAAACTACCGTTCGTGTTCATTCGTTATGTTCCGCTCGTTAGTTTACGTGTTGTCGATATGTCGTCTATAAGCAGTCGATTTGTCGTCAATGTCGGATCGGAGAGGGTGTTCGTCGTCAGTGCTGCCCGTCAAGGGGGAGGTAGTCGTCGTGGTCGACCGCTTGAGGCGCCTGTTCCGCGTACGCGACGTCGTGGGCGACATCGTGAGCGACGTCGTGGGACGCGTCGTGGTGTCCCCCTCCAGAGTTCAGACTTCTGTAGTGGCCGTGTCCCGCGTGCTGAACCTGCAAATCGCCACGATTGTTGTGAAGACAAAAACCTTTTGCACCACTTTCCTTAAACGTAACGTTTTCTGAATTTTTTTCTGCACATTACGGCACATGCAGTAGGTATTTCACAAGGGATTCTATCAATACAATCTTCAAAATTAAAAATGGTACCTAACTTAAGTGAATTTTATGAAATATTTCGTGCCATTGTTTTTTTTTCACTTTTTATCGTATTGTTCAACATTTAATTTGATAATAATCCATAAAGTTTTGGAGACGGACGTTGAATCTGGAAGTCGAATTAAAAAAATTATTTGTGGGACGTTATCCAGTCACCATGTGTCCCAAAATTAATTAATGAAATTAGGTAGTTAGTGCAGTAGATCCCATTTAGAGTTAGTTAGTGCTGTCACCCTTCGTCATTTCCCAGGTGTCCAAAGTGAATAATGACATTGTCAAAAGGCCTTAGCTCGAAAGTTCTCAAACAGAAGGGTATTGAATCTTTCGTCTCCATCGGTATTTTTGAGGACAACTCCTTGTCCAGGGAAAAACTAGGAAAACGAAATTATGGTCAGATTTTGATGAAATCTTCAAGGACTGTGAGGGTTAGGCCCTAGGCCCCCCCCCCCCCATAGTTATTGTCGTCACCGTCGGACGAATGGTAGTGTGGGAGCAGGCGTACTTATCTTGAATTTCCTGAAACACCAATTCAGTACTTCCTGGACAGATTTAATTGAAAATTGGATGGTCGGTGGGGGCTAGCTAAAAGATGAACGCCTCAACATTCAAAATGTGATGTGATGACCAAGGCGTGTGTGGAGAAAAAAAAGCAAAACAACTTCAACATATTGGAGAACCAATTCTTAGTCGTGTTTATGTTTTCCAGTTTAGAAAATTACCTATCACTGCGATATAAATCATTATTATTAATTTTCACATAATCTTTCGAATAGTGCACCAACCAAATAATTCCTTGGTACAATGAGAAAGCTTTACTGCCCACCAAACTAGGCAAATATTTTTCATACATGGTCAAATGGTTAAAAAATAATATGATTTTATATATAACATGTATATTAAAAAATCATCAAATGGATTACTAACTGCACAATCCCTGAAAATTCCATCGAAATCGGATGAAAATTGTCGAAGTTATGAGAGTTTCACGTTTGCGCATGCGCAGTGAGTAATACTGATCCGATCTTGATGAAACTCGTAGGGTGCTATCAAACCTTCGATTTTCAACTAGCCTTCAAATTTGAGCGAAATCGGACCGTTAGGTCGCGAGAAATTTGTTTCAAAGATTTCACGTTTACGCATGCGTAGAAGCTACCGTTGGTCGGATGGTAATGAATTTCATAGGGGACCATCTAGGGCCTAACCCGCGTAATCCTTGAAAATTTCATCAAAATCGGATGGAAATTGTGGAAGTTATGCGTGTTGCAAGGATTCTGGGGCACACAGACAGACAGACACGAAACCAAAATTGTTCAGGAAGGTCTAAAACGTGAAACTTTGATTTGAGAGGTACAAAAATTTTCAAATCCCAAAAGTGAAAACAATGCTTCCGCTACCTTGGTAGACTCGGAAGCAAAATACCAGTTAGTGAACAGAAGAGTTAGGAAGAGTACAGCATGCGATACTCACCACTTACCATGCACATTACTTTTGATACGAATTGGATATCGTTAGATATAATTCTCGAATCTCCTAGAACTTCGCTAAATTTAGGCAAAAAGCCACCATTTCACTGCGGAACCATACTGTAAACTTATATTGGAATCTATCAAAACATGAATAAATTAATCATCTGCTTTTCAGTAGCAGATGAAACAACAACGGTTGAGTCTGGATTAGTGTAGGTAATGTCATTGATACTAAGTAGGTATGCGGTTCACGTGCCTAGGTACTTATCAAGGATAGCGTGTTCAAATAATTTTGGATGGTGCAATTTGTTTCTCTTTATTTTTCAGTTGTCACTTGGTTCTGTCATATTCTACTCCCCACTTCCTGCTATTCTTACTAGCGTATCCACTGATAGATATATTTCCTTCCTAGAAGGACAGTGAGGTGGTTTCCATTTTTACGTATACCTATCAAGACTCGACGTTGGCTATCATATCAGCGTCAGGGGCCACTGCAGTAATGCACTTCAGTTTTTTTTCCATTTTTCTCAGCCAATTTTTGGCCGATTTTGATGCGGTTTGCGGCATTCTTCTTGTTATTCAATTTCCTAGGGGTCAGCTACGCATAATATTTGTCAGGATCAGCTATGAATAATTATAATTTCGTAATATTGAATTTTTCGCATTGTTAAAAAAAATCAAATTGTCATGAAGGCACCTCATCCCCCCAGAGATTAATAAAATAGGTAGAATTCCACCAACCGCATCAAAATCCGATGGAAATGGTGGGCTTACTCTTTTGGCCCCTCAACTCAGCCACTATAGAGTGCAGTGGGTCATGGTTCTGCGCTTTTTGAAGGGAAGTCACGAATCTAGGAATTCACGAGATCCTTTACCCATAGATTTAAAATGAGAATCTTGCTCCTATTTTCTTGTCTCTTTTTTCTTCGTACTCCACCGTCTTTCCCTGAATTTATGAGTTAACGCTCAGACGAACTACTGACTACTAACTTTCATTTTCGTACTGTTTATCGAACGGAATACCATATTTATACACTCAGGGGAAAGTTGCCACGTATTCAATCATTCGAAGGGGGGGGGGTCTTTTTAGGCACACATAACATGACACGTAACAAGCCACGAGTGTATTCATATAGACGTCATATTCACTTACAATCCGGTTTGCACGATTTCGTGCATCATAGACCACCTCTATCAGGGTCAGCTGAGGTGAAGATGAACACCGGGGTGATTCAGGACAAAACCTAAATAGTGCTCGTGTGAACAATCCAGAAACCACGAATGCGAATATCCGCCCGAACCGAGGCAAACAAACAGTGCCTACCAATTGCTGAGGGCTGTTTTTTGGTTTCATCGCTTTCAAAATGTGGACAGCGAAAATTGGGAACGGTTATGCCGGTTACTAGTAAATCTAGTGGCCCAAGACTCTTGATTCGATTTTGTTGAGGATGAAGATATTCCTCCCATACAAAAATATCTCGGAAATCTCATAATTTCCACCATATCACCCCTTTCATTGCCGTCTGGGAAAAAGTTTTTATTAAAAAAAAAAAGAAATTTAGTGTTAGGGTGCTTCTTGATTTGACCATGGCTGTAGAGTTATGTGTCGTTTTCCACACTTTTCCACTTAATCGAATGGTGATACTCTTGATTAATTTTGACTCATGATAGAAAATTGATTTTCCGAGGGAAATAGTGTTTTTTTTTTGTTTTTTTTTTACATACTCAGACCCATTTTGCCTGCTGGTTTTCGAGTGTTCATTGAATTTTCCCCATTACTTTTAAGGCCCGAGCGTTCATTGGTTGACAAAAAATGTAATGGAGGAGCTCGCATGTCCGAAAATGAACTATTAGTACCTATGGCAAGCTTTGAACCTATTCATTAGGCATAATATGAGGCTTTGAGGGTCTTTGGAGACAAAAATTAGAAAATCGCCCGATACAGAATAAGGTGACCAATTTGATTGGGAATGGGATCAGGAAATTCCAACTTCTTTGCAACCCACCTTCATCCATCTGCAGTGATACTTATTCGTACCAACCTGGTTTAGTCGTAATTGAGGACAATGTGTAAGTAGTGTATTCCTACGAGTAATTTCTTTAACGAATAATATCTGTACATTTTGATCAAGCTGCGCTATTTATTTATTTTACTGTTACATATTTAATTGGTCAAATTAATGCACCGTTTAGGGATAGTTTCACCATGAGATGGTGGAACTGACGTTATTTGGGCTGCCCTCAGTTCCAAAAAGCAGTGGTTTATTTGGGGTTTTGTGGGTTTTTTTATTTACTGAGCTGATCCGATAGGCAGAACAACCAAGCGATATCCAGCCTTCCGGACTTGTGACACGGCTCCTTCTTGATTTACTTATGAAGCCTCTAGCTGAGGAGGCCGAAGGTTATAACGCTACACTCTGTAGGGGATAGTTGTGTGTATGTTAGGTATTAGGCCCTGAAGAACATAATACATTATTATTTTAAAGCTTGGCAAAGAAGTTGGCATTTTCTATAGACTGCATTTACTTCAGGGGTTGCCCTCCCCTGAAATTGTCAGGAAATGACAATTTCCCCTTGGGAGCAGAAATTGCCGATTTGATGGACCGTAATATTCTCATTCGTTAGGTCCTCTCAAAATTTCACAGTCACTCATGTACATTCAACCATGTTATATACTTGGTTTATAACAACAATGAGACATATCGATAACATAACAACATGAAAATAATTGGGTTTGGATGAATCCTGCAGGTAGGTACATCTGAATGTGATGAGCCTGGTATCAGTATAAAATGTTCACGTCTTTCCGAATTCAGCCTTCAAACAAATTGACATTAAGTTGAATATTTACGACAACGATAGAACTCATCAGCGGTTAGCATTGCGGTGTATATAAGCTCTGAAGCAACGTTGGTCATTCGGATGAGAACCGACCTGCATATGGAATCAGCTTGCATAATCAGCAAAGAAAGATGCTGCACCATCAGAAAGAAAGCTCGTGCGATAGTAAATAGCGGAAATTAAGACCGGTTTCACCTACTCATATTTACTGTGAACTTTATGCAACTAAGATATTATTACTTGGAGAGATCATTATTTTAAATTTCTGCTCATGGAATGGATTTTCCAAGCTCAGAATGGATTTTCCAAGCTCAGAATGGATTTTTCTAACTATAGGTTTGACCCTACAAATATTTTTTTTAAATAAAATTTCTCTTCGCTTTAGAATAGATATAAAGATAACTAGGATTTGAGGAGATCCAAACCCAAGTGTCACGAATATCCTACAAAAAATAATCGTTCTTTCGAAATTATCTGGGCCAAATTCAAATGAAATAACGTTCAGTCTTTAAATCATTAGTTTGGCCTTTGGATAGACCAAAATTTTATTGGGAACTTGAAGTAGGAACACAGTAGTGGTCTGATAAGAACACTTATAATTGCGTTCAGCTTTAGATTATGAGCAACAGTGAAACCAGGCCCTAAAAGGAGCATAATAACATTAATTTGGTTAAGTGGAAAGAATGGGTACTATCGTTGTCGTTATGAGAAAAATTCAAGTATTAAATGAAAACGAGTTGAAATTACCTCGCTAGAATGTGTGTGAAGGTGGCTGACAACAGGCTTGGAAATTACCTCGTACGTAGTCTTTTCACCGCCGCCTCCTTGTCCCTTCATAGCAGCCAGGGCGGACAGAAGAAGGGCGAGCATGGAAGCCATCATGGCTTTGCCGGCCATAGCAGCCATGGCGGCCATGCCCACGGCCATCAGAGTGCCGCCACTCATGAGACCCGCAGCCAGCAGAGCCCCTCCAAAGCGGTTCTTCTTACGGGCTGCAATGACATCATTCGTTACAACCTTGATTATGACAGGGTTTCAACTAACAACGAAGATTCTCAACTCAAGAACTGCGCTGACTCTGATGCTTGGATGTTTGTTTGGAAGGTTGACAGAGTTCTAAATGCAGGGCTCACGGCATAGTTAAACTTGCTAAAAAAAATAGTGGAAATAGTTTATGTAATTTAAAAAACCACACCGTTGTAAGGGTCCAAGTCTGTAGAATCGAATAATATCCAACGAGAATCAATACCATGTAATTAAAGTAAATAATTACACTCCAATTATGTAATTGACACCTTTTTAATTATTACAATTGTAATTGAAACGTGTCAATTACTTATTGAAAGTTAATTATTGACTCTAGATTGATGTTTCAATGATTCCCGTTGGATTTTATAGAACTCTATAGACTTGGACGGTTCCAACGGTAAGGTTCAATAAAGGGATTGAGTGGTTAATGGCTGATTCACAACCAAAAACAAGATTAATTGCAAAATGGCGCTCGCCCAACACTGATCTGCAGTATGGATTGTTTGATAATTTCTGTAAAATCACAAATTTTTTGGGAGTTGAAAAGAATAGTTTTTGTTTAAATAATGAAATATTCGATTGTATACAAAGCTACATTTATGCCCTTCAGCCCTTGTGACATTACTATTAGATAAAACGTAGCAACATAAATCAAACCAGTGAAATTCAATTCAAATGAGTCAAATTCAGTTCCATTAAAAAGGTTGAATAGGATGAGAAAATATAAAAATTTGTTCTCAAGCAAAATACCATAGTTTGTGAATTTATTAGTTAATTTTAACCAAGTGGGTAGTGAAAATAGTGTAAAATCGGGAACATGTCTACCACATACAAAATACCTTTACTACTTGGTTTTTAAAACTCTGGATTTCGAAAATTACTTTCTTCAATTTTTTTGAACACTTCTTGAAAACTAAATACCTACCCATTCGTGCAAGATGTGAAAACGAAAGTTTTTGGCTTTCAAAGCCTCGTTTGGCAACGGATGTACAAGAAAGAGAGTTGAATGCATTTATCCTTAGATATTTATACTCCTTTTCAATATTCATAGTAGTTGAAATTCATTTTGCTCCCTCACTACCGAAGGTAGGAAGCTATGTATTCGTGCAATAAATAGAAAACATTAAATGTTTTTTATGTCCAAAAATTTTTTGTCCACCAAAATCATAATCGGTGAAATTTTTAAAGATCACGGTTAGGCCCTGGAGGGTCCCCTATGCATTTTATCGCACTAGTAGCGTGTGCGCATGCGCAAACGTGAATCTCTCTACTAATATTTCGCACCTCAAGAATAGGAGTGTGACAAGTCAAAAAATTCGTTTTTTGAGTTATAATGACAGGCAGATAGATCTCGACGAGCCCTACAAGAATATAGCATCGTTACAATCCTAGTTTCAAGATTAAACGCTTGGGAGCGATAGTTTCACTGCTACGCTACGCCAGGAAGGGGGTAGTCTGGGAATAGTAGCGAGACTTTCACGAATCACGCTGAATGCCTCGTGAGTACTGTTCCTTTTTGAGTTGTTGTAACACTACTCTTCTCATGAATTACTAGTTTTTCACGTTGTTACACTACTATCCTCTGAGTTGTCACAGTACTCACCTCAATTAGCGATAGTTTCGAACGAAAAGGGTGAACGATCAGGGGACATCATTGGAAATAAATTAAACCATACAAGGTAGTAATGTAACAACTCGAAACTTTTTCAATATTTATAAAACAAAATTATCCAGAATTGTTTCAAGTCACTAGTTTATGGTGGAGAAGGTGGCTAGACTTCCCTAGAAACAGCAGTCATAAGCCGCTCAGCTATAAAAACATTGTTTTAACGACTTTTCAGCAATACCCAGAACCCAAAACTTCAAATGCGTTTTCCCAACAATAGGGATTTTTGACTTGTCACACTCCTATTCTTGAGGTGCGATTTCTCAGTTCCTAAAATTGACCTATTTCGCTCAAATTCGGAAGCTACTTGGAGGTTAACAATTATCTTCGAATTTCGACACGATTGTGTCAGCAATTCCTACTGCGCTTGCGCAATTTTGAAATGTGTTGCATAGCCATAACTCCGAAATTACTAGACCAATTTCGTTGGAATTTTCAAGGATTGACTTCAAGAAAATTACTTACTAATTTCGCCACAATTGGATAAGTGATGTCTACTGCCCATGCGCAAACTTGAAATTTATTGTCAGAGGGGTAATTCAGGAACTATTCTACCAATTTTGCTAAAATGTTCACTAACTGATTCTATAAGTCCAAGTTACAAAAATGAGTGAATGACGCATGACGCTGCTCACAAGGCTGCAGAGTCCTGTAAGGGGATGGCTTAGAGCACGCATAGCCTTATCTATAATCAAAGCCTCCAGTATGTGCCTGAGAGGTTCTCGGAAGAAATGGCGACCCTTTGAAGATCTCTTCGGCTTTGTGGATGGGGCAGCGATCAGACTGGGACTGACGTAGAGGAACCTCAAACCATTCCATTAAGGGACAGGGATGCTGGAGTAAATTGGAGTGAGGCCCACAATTGAACTCCCAGAAACACTGATCAAATCATCAGCCACACCAGTAATAAATATATCATGTCTTTTATTTGGAAGATACGAGTCTATACTGCCCACCCAACCTGGCAGGCCTTTTTCCCCATATACCAATAAGTATTATCAAAACTCACCTGAAGCTACAGTGTCTCCCATGTAGGTTTTGGCAAACTTGAGGGGCGCGCTTTTGTCCATGATTTTCACGTTGAGGGAGAGCGAGCCAAGATAATCGGAAAGCCGGTCCAATAAAAGTCCATCTACTCTGTCTGGATCTTGAACACACCAATGGAGGCATTACAATATGATGTTATGAAACAATACTTAAGTTATAAGGCAATATTGAGGACACTATAAAATGCTTACACTGACATCCTTCAAGTCAGAAATTTTCTTGCACAGTAATGCGAACCTCCGGAGTTAAGGAAGAATAGTCATTGTAACACTTACGAGGCTATACCTAATTTTGCAGCGGCAAGTATCCTGCGGCAAATGCAGAACACAACGTCGGTCGGGGCTTCGCTGCTTGTTTGCTGTGTTGAAAGTATTTATATTGATGAGGAGAAAACTGAGAGCAGATTAGTTGCAGTTAGGAACCTATTTTCCAACAGATATATTGGCTGAGGATGACTGTCGTAGGTCGAAACTTAGGTCGAAACTGGTGTCAAATAAATAAATAATACGGCGTTGTGTGTATATAATTATTTTGCCGCGGGATTCTCGACGCTGGAAGCAGCTAAATAGCGAATCAACAAGAAACACTCCCAGCGTCCTAATTTCAACCTAGAAGTGATCAAAGTATACCAGACATGCTTTGGAGCTGAAGATGCTGTACACGGCAGTCCTATGCGACTTCACAGTAGGTATCTCATCCGGTACGTATGCTTAGTAAGTATCATCAACAATGTACAACAACGGTTCACGATTTAGGTAGGACACACCTACATTCAAATCTTGAACCGTAGCTGCACAGGACGTAACTGTACCTTGCAGGAGATCAGACGGGGTGATGGAGTTGGAGATGTCTTGTATCGAAGAAGAGCTGACGGATAAGCCCGGAAAGAGAGACATGGTCATTCCGCTCCCACGCCCGACCAGCCTCACCAGGTTCAATTTGAGGCAGAAAGCGCTGTAGGCTCCTCTGCACTCCTTGCTCATCACCTGAAAACCCAGTAGTTAACCATCAATACTATGTATTATGTAGATTAGATTATAAATTAATCAGGGATGTCGGACCCCCTTCCCCGCACTGAAATTAATGTGGCTTAATGTGAGGAGAGTTGCACTGTAGTTCATCCTCCACTCTACTCTTTCCAGATTTTAGATGCAATTTCCTCTGGATCTAACGTCCCAAAGATCCTGAATCGTTCAGCTCCGAGTGTGGAGCATTCGAATAATTGCTTAGAAGTCCTCATCTTCCTCTCGTAGTCTGCAAGATGTGCCACCTGATCCTGCTCATAATGCTTCCGGAAGCACCCTTGACCTGGCATCATTCCCAACAAGAGTCTCATTTTCCTCCCAGGTAGTTCCAGTGCAGTTAATTTATTTTCTTGCAAGCAGTCACCATTGTGAATTTTCCATAGCTTTGCTGTAGTATGGTTCCCCAATACAATTTATACGTTGTTGCGTCACCCAGTCCCACGAGGCTGTTCTAACCGAGAATTTGGTCACTCCCGAAGTCCCGACACAGGTTCTGGTCCTACAAACAGTTATGAAAGTATGGGCTGGAGAAACACAATAATGATGTACAGAGTCGATGCTGAATGTACAATATAATGTAATCTTTGAGTTTGGGATTATGCCATGATAGCCCGTGTAAAAAAAATGTATTTGAAATATAGATTTTTGAAGAGCTATGAATCAATAACTCAAAAATAGTGGGAAACGATTCATTGGGGACTACTAAGATAGTTTGATTGATCTTTGACAAGGCACCAAGTAGGTGGAATTATGGTTTCCATGCGTCCTTGGGAGAAATATGGGAAGCTACAGTCGACACTCGTACTAGTTGCTTGGTTAGCAAAACCATCTTTCTATCGTGAATAGTGATTCTTAGACCTCACAATCGAGGAATCACTTCTGACAGGAATCGGTATCACTAATGAGGAGGTTGTATCTGAATGGAGAAAAAAGGAGAGCATACTCTTATACTTTTTTCATGTTTTGGACAAAAAAATTGCGATTGTATGCGGAAGACACCAAAGTTTCTTCTAAATTAATAGTATAATATATTCCGATGTCGACGCTTGGTTTCCACGGTATCTCAATAAGTGGCAAGAAAATCAGCTCTCGAGGTTTGCGTTTAGGGGAAGACACTAACCGAAATAGGAGGAAAATATCGTTTTCAGCCCCAAACCACTCGCTTTGATGGAAATGTGCAACAATAATACAACATAATACACTACAATAATACCATATAATACAAAAGACGATTTGTGGTATACTATTATACCTACGCTTCCCACTATTTGGAGGGGCACCACTACCGTCATTTCATGTTGAAATGGTCATAACTATTCAATAACATCAAGTCAGCGAAGAAAATTATTCGAGATTTTTGAGAAAATTATTGACTGTTGGTTTTGAGTCTGAAAATTATTCGGCATTCTCCGAAAATCTCAGCAATGTTTTTCCCCGTCGCTTACCATTGACCACAGTCGTTAGTAGTTCCGTAGTCCATCGACTGTTGAGTTTATGTGTTTTCTCTAGAAATTTCTTTTAGTTTACGACCAACGTTTTTCGAGCAAGAGGGACAGACCGATATTTTTGTTCGGAAGAAAATCCGAGCGGCAAAAGGAGATAAAAAAAACCATTCAACTTCGGCTCGAACTAGTGTCATTAGTCATTACCATCGGCTACATTGAGGAGTAATACTCCGGAACCGTTGGTTTTCAAATCCATACTCCTTTGAATGAACGTCGAAACAACCCTGCTTCCTATTACCTACTGATGATGTTTGCTATTCCTTTCACTACTCTTGCATAAAGAAACTGTATATTAGCAAACGGATTGAACTAGCAAAAATGAACATTATTAAAAACAATACCACAAAAACAAGGTAATCAAACCCAATCCCATCCCTAATCCAATTGTCCTAAAACCAACTGCCATCCCAACCATTTATTGCCCGAAAAACCCAACTAGGTATGGCCACTCGAGGAGATCCCAACGGCGAACGGCCACCAAGATGAGTGAAGAAGAAGAAGAATGAGTATGTACTTTGAGCAAGACATGGCTTGAAACGATCAGTTATTTCCGATCAGAAAGCTGGTGTGTTCAGCGTTTCTCTCAAAGGGCCAAAAATACCAGACATTATCCCCAGGACTGTATCTCGGTGCCCTAGAATGCTCATCATGTCATGCTCATCATGACCTTCTGTTGTGGACGGGAAATCGTTAAAAAATTAAGGAACTTCGAGGGGGTTCGAACCTTATTGTCACAGCGAAATCTGATGGATTCCGCTATAACTCACCAACTAAAGACCTCGGCCACCGAAGACCTGGTGTCTGTCTCTCATTTCTGCTGAAGGATGAGCTTTCGTTCACAATACTTCTCATAAGCGAACCGCATAGAGCAATAATCTCTTCTGTGATAACTCGTAGGCCTGTTGTAAATAAGAGAGCAGATCCTTCCCAAATTTCGTCCTCGTCAGAGACAAGCAAACTCTACTTAAGTCCTCCCATCATAAAACTACCTAGTTATCATAAACTAACCAGTTCTTCCGGTGAGATGCACCAACGGCCAAGGAAAGATTCCCAAAGTCAACTTTCTCACTGCATTTTCTCGTCCCATTTTTTTCCTCCGACCAAGTTTTTAAGGCCTTTTTTCACCGGAAGGTACCACAAGATGTCGTTGAAAACGGACGTGACGGATCGAATCGGACTTGGCGGTCAGTCTCGACTCGACCCCGTACAAATCGATTGGACAAGGTTGCATATCAAGCCCGACACCCTCCTCTGTCACGAGTGAGGTATTTCTCATGTTGAAGGCGATTCTCAGGTATCATTCAAGAGAGTTCCAACACTGCGACATTGCACGCAAACAATAAATTTTATACCTACCTACCTTTTTCCAAGTGAAAATTCCTGAGTGAAAATCATATTTTAAGTAAACTATTAATTTGGTTGGTTGTACCCTTGAAGTGTCAATTTTCAACTAAGTACTACACTTTTCTTATTATTTCGTTCTTCTGTCGAATAATTTGCTATACAATGCTGTATCTCATAGTTCCTCTTACATCTCTTTTGGGCCAAGGTTTTGGAATTTCCTTTTCCTTCTAATCCTACAAATAGGTTTAGGTTTACACCTCTTCTACCCAAGCTAGGTATACGAGCTGTACGAGTATTCTCCCGATAAAGCCTTTGTTCTCCGACTTCCGTATTTCAGCTTAGGATTTGAAGACCCCGATGCAAAATAAATTCAAGTAAATTTATTGCTAAAATAAGTTTAAGGTTGGCAATTTATGTCTTAGAACAACACCTGTCTCCATCATCGCAAAAGGAAGTAAAAACGTTACGTTGAAGGAAGATGAAAGTAAAACGAGATGGTTTCAACTGCATTGAATAAACAATGGATAAATGGATATTTCCAAGACCAGCCTTATTGAGAATCATTTTTTAAAGACCATTCGTGGTTTTTGTACTTTGAAAATTCGATTCATATTCAATCATTTAACGATTTATTTGCTAGGTATATATTATACTTGTACAATACTGTAGCTCTTGTTTCCTCTTCTTCCTCCTTTGGCAAGATCTTTTAGCGAATTTTCGAAGAAAATGAAGCTATTGCAATAGCTTCAAAATTTTTGTAATGGAAATCCGTTTCAGGCCATTCTAAAACGATTCCTGAAAATTAACACTTTTATATATGTGTCACTCCAGACGATATCTGCCCGTGGGATCGGGATAAAAAATCCAAAAAATCTTTAAAATGTCAATTATATCAAAAGTAAGGCTGAGTTCGTTGGCGAGAATTTTTGGAGTACTCCAAGGGGTCAAATTTTGAAAATTTAGTTTCAAAAATCGCCAAAAAACGTGTTTTTTGAGGTTTTTGGTGTGAAATACCATCCTAAACATAGGAACATATGGTATATTCGGAATCAGCGTGAAATTTCCTATAAGAATCACCCAAAAAATCGGTTAAAATTAATCTTCGAAAATTAAAACTCGTCCTAGATGTAGTAGGACCTTTTCTTTCAAAGATTGTATCCATCCAATGGGCAAAGCCTTTGTTCCCAAATTTCCCGAATTTGGATCTAGTTATGATTTCTGATTTTAATTATTTGGTGGTCTCATAGGAAACTTTATGCTGATTTCGAATTACAGCGGATGTTTCTCTGCCTGAAATCGCTATTTCATGTAACTTTAAGCGAAAATCAGGACAATTTTTGATACCCATTTCAAATTTGATCGTTGAGCGGATTTATAGAAAATTGCTGTCATACGAACTTTATTATTTCCTTTTTAGCGAATTTTCGTAGAAAATGAAGCTATTGCAATGG
>JAEMON010000005.1:10825031-10839697 GCA_030264115.1 Lygus lineolaris
ATAATAAACCGTTGTGTAATAATTTGCAGCGTTTATGTCAATAGGATCTTTCTAGATGGGCTTTTCTATATAGAAAATAATAACCCGTTGTGTAATAATTTGCAGCGTTTTCCCCTAATGGTCCCACGATTCTGAGATTTGGTATGTGGGCCTTCGAGGGACTTCTGAACACAACTGAGTCGAAAATGGAGCTCTCAGATGAGCTGAGTCGATAATGGAGCTCCCAAATCAGCTGAGTCGAAAATGGATCTCTCAGATCAGCTGAGTCGAAAATGGAGCTCTCAGATCAGCTGAGTCGAAAATGGAGCTCCCAGATCAGCTGAGTCGAAAATGGAGCTTTCAGATTTTTAACGTAGATCTCAAATTTGTTATTTCATGAAAATATTGGAAAAGTTGAAGTTTTTACCCAAAATTTTGTTTTCAACTGGGAAGCCCCGTTTTTAGCGATTTTTCGAAGAAAATTCAAGTGTTGCAATGGCTTCGAAATTTATTTTTTGAAAATTGCAATTTTTATTAGAAAAGGACCCATCACTTGAAAGTATGAGTACACAAATAACGTGTATAAATACGCTATAAATTTGCACGGAACGCAAGAAATTGATTTTTTTTAAATATCTATTAAAGTACCTAGTAGTATCTATTTAACTACCTACGAAGTTTCATACACGATTTTAATTAGTTTTTTCCACGCTGGATAACCTAGTGAAGTTATTATTTTTCAATTTGTCAAATTATGGAGCTTACAGTAATTTCATATAAATTTCGAAGCTTGAATACTGCTTGATTACATACTATTGAATATTTTTTCCATGATATATTTGTTTCATGTACTTAGAATCAAATCTGCATTAGAAAATGGTGTTTCCCATTCGAAAAAACAAAGTTGATGCCAAAACTTCTAATCAAGTATTTTCATGAAATTCCTATTTTAAATTTTAGATCTATGTAGGTACATGTACAAAACCATGGGGAGCCACCTTTTGACATTTTCTTAAAAACTAGCTCGCTAATGAAAATCGGAAAAAAGGGAATTTTGTTGGAGACCCTTCATCATCCCCTGTGATGCCATCGCCCTAAAGTACCACCCTACCGTGGCCAAATATTGAAGTTGGATCTGAATCAAAGGGCCAGCGATTCTGATTCATGTTGCAATTACGCTTTCAACAGAAGTCAATAACATGAAAGCGAGAACGCTAAACCTTGGGAATAGGTATGAACAAAGACTTGGAAACTCGATTGAAAAAAACTCGGACATTCGGGTCTCGGCAGGGGGCCAGACCCCTGCACCCCCGGATGTTTTCGCTTAGAGCTTATGGCTAAAATTCAAGTAACATGGAATATGCTTCAACCGCTCTTTTTGCAACAGTTAAGTGGTGAGCGTTAGGTGTTGACAGCTGCGATATCTTGAAGAAACCTTGAAAATTCATGTTTATAACAATTGGAACTCCACAAAATTGGTTTTGCATAATAGGGGAATTGAAGACCTAAGACTTCTGCGTCGAATGAGGCCAACGCCAGCTCATCAGTACGGTAGCCATGATTTCGGGCAATTTTTCAAAGTTTTCCATATTTTTTACTTTTTCAGTTGGAAACACAGGAAAAATCGAGAAAACGGAGAAATCGAAAAACTTTGAAAAATCATCAAAAATCATGGGTACTATGTTGGTGATATGGCGTTGGTCTCGTTCGACGCAGAAGTCTCAAATCTACCATTCTTATTCAATTCAGTTCCAATTGTTAAAAACGTGAGTTTTCGAGGGTTTCCCAAGATATCCCAGCCGATTCACCATTCTAGGGTTCCTGTATGACCATTAGATATATTCAAAATCACCCCAAAAGTTTTTATAGGACTGGAGGGAGTGATTGTTTGTCCGAAAACCTCCTTATTTTGAGCCACTGTGCGCAAACATTTATATAGGATCTGCAGAGTTTTTTTCCAATATTAATCATTATGTATTTTTAGTTGATAAATTTGGTCTAACCCACTATATTTTTTATATTTATTGATCAAACACCAGTGTTCTTCCAACAACGATCCCGTAAAACTTAAATTGTTTCACGTACCTGCACTGTCGGACTGAAAGACTAGATTCAGGAATCCATGAAAAATAGATTGTAATCGAAATAGACTTTGAAAAACTCGGTTAGGGAAATACAAAAGGAATTGTACAAATCCTATAATACCTAGTACAAAGTTGATAAATAAATCAAATACTTATACAAATTTGTAATACCACCCGGTAAATCATTAAATTTTACAAATCAACAAGAACGAGCACATTTTATTTGTATAATCATTTTTTTATTTTTAGATACCTACCTACTATCAACATTGAGTTGTGAGTGTTATGTTTTATTTGTTCGTTGTTTATGTAGAGGTGCATACATAAACATAAAGTCCCCCACCTCATGGTGTACTGAGGATGTTAAAAATTGAAAAATTGTCTATTCTTTACTTTCTATCTATTCTGTCCCCCTCAACGAGTAGAAGTTACCTGCATAACATCAGAAGAATCTCGGTAACAAATCGTTCTAATAATATTATGGATTTTACTCGTAATTTGAATCCGCAGTAGGTATTTCTTCATCTTTCTATATAGTAGAACTCTCCAACTTTAACATCCTCTCATAGTACGCGATCTCACGCACTCCCTCACCCGATTGGCGAAGGAAAATATGCTATAAAAGCGGAAATAATTGACAATGACGTTTACTTTCCAAACAGGATTCTTTTTTACTAGATAACTATCAAAAATGAGTTTTCACTTTCGTTCGCTAGACCCCAGGAAGTGATTCGAGGAATATTCAATGTTTTTTGTATTAATCCATATCCGTCTCAAAGTTATACGGTCTTGCACCACGTTTTAACCGTGGATTATGTGTTCAAGCGTGAAATCTTCGCTTTCCCTTTTCAGGAAATCCTCAGTACGAGGGGCTGAAGACCCGGTCATTATTTTGGTGGCTCAATGAACAGGAAAATGTAGGCAAATAAAAATAAATAGATAGTGGGGTTAGTTCATGGAGGGAAAAGTACCACCAGTGTTGCTGTAGTAACAGATGGACCTCAGGAGCGGCTCTAGGGAATCTGATGAGGTGGGCCAGGATGAGTGAAGAATAAACCAGTGGTTATTGCTATCAAATATGTTAGGTACGTGATAGGCCAGAAGGAGAGGGGGCATGTACAGCCATTTGGAACATTATTGAATAAAGACAGCAGCATCAATCAGTATCTATATATGGTTGTCAAGTTTCCGTAGTAACCAAGGCTGAAGTGAGCAATGTCAAACTGCCTCAATGGCTTCTTTTTGGACCAACGGCAATGCTTAATATGAATGGGGAACTTGCATGGTTATTTTTATTTCCTAATTTGAAAGATCTGAGGGCTTTCCAAGAAGGTGCTATACGAGGGGTATCCGGCGATTGAAAGTTACCGAAAATGGGTCATGTAATTTAGACCGAACTGACGTCACGGGCTCCCTTTCCACCCATTCATCCCTTTCAACAGCAAACCAGCCATAATTTCAAGCTAAAAATTAGCACCAGAGGGTTCTGAAGGGGGCTGAATCAGACTCTCAGGTTCAAAATGCAAAATTCCTACCCATGCAAGTTCCCCATTGTATGAATCCAAGATCAATCTTCAGAACTACTCCATGCAGCAGGTTCTCAAGTACCTATAGGTACCTAGCAAGAGATCATCTTTTGAGGGTAGTTCCTTTTTCTGCTTCTTTGTAGCTCCGTTTACACAAAAGAACATCTTGAGGGAAGTTTCTTGTTCTATTCTAGTTTAGTTTATGGCATTGATCAGCGGCATACTTGACATCACAATAACAGGACAATTCTGAAGATGCAGTCTGTTGGAGTCCAGAAACACTGATTCTAAACAAAATGTATAAAAAGGTGTTTTTCATTAGAAGAATCCCTACCGAATTGAAAAAAACTGTTAACTTGGTATATCAGTGTAAAAGTGTGTATAAGCCGCCCTTGATGGACTGCCACAATGTGACGCATGGTTTTTGTGACTAGATATATATATTTTTTGTCTTCAAAGTAACATGAAATTGATTTGCCTCACATTTTTCAGTGTGATACGATGAGTAGTTTGAGTTTCAGTGTGATCTTAAAATACTACTTTCCGTGCTCAAACTTTTCTCAGCTAACACTCCAGCAATTTCAAATCTGTTTTGCTTCCGAGTCTACCAAGGTAGCGGAAGCATTGTTTTCACTTTTGGGAGGTGAAAAATTGTTTACCTCCAAAATCAAAATTTCAACTCGCGTTTTACGTTTTAGACCTTCCTGAACAATTTTGGTTTCATGTCTGTCTTTCTGTCTGTCTGTGTGCCCGGGAATCCTAGCAACACGCATAACTTCCACAATTTCCATCCGATTTTGATGAAATTCCCAGGGATTACGCGGGTTAGGCCCTAGATGGTCCCCTATGAAATTCATCACCAGCCCACCAACGGTAGCCTCTGCGCATGCGTAAACGTGAAATCCTTGAAACATCGATTTCTTGCGACCTAATGGTCCGTTTCGCTCAAATTTGGAGGAAAGTTGAGGATCGAAGGTTTGATGGTACCTTATGAGTTCCATCGAAATCGGATCAGCGGTATCTACTGCGCATGCGCAAAACGTGAAATCCATGCAACAATTATAACTTTAACACTTTTCATCCGATTTTGATGAAATTTTCAGGAACTACGCGGGTTAGGCCCTAGATGGTCCCCTATGAAATTCATTACCAGCCAACCAACGGTAGCCTCTGCGCATTTGTAAACATGAAATCCTTGAAACATCAATTTCTAGCGACGTAATGGCCCGATTTCTCTCCAATTTGATGGTTCTGACAGTAGATAATCGGAGATTTGATAATGCTCTATCGATTTCATCAAGATCGGATCAGTGGTACCCACTGCGCATGCGCAAATGTGAAGCTCTCACCACTTCTACAATGTTCATCCGATTTCGTGGAATTTTCAGGGATTGTGCAGTTAGTATTCCCTTTGATAATTCCTTAAAAATATATATTTTATGTATATAAAATCATTTTATGGTTACGGGGAAGCTATGTGCCACACCCAACTTGGCAGACTTTTTTTTGTTATCTGTTAGTTTGTATTTGGCGCAAAACTTCTTCAATACTGTAGGTTGATCTCAATCACTAGTAATTGGATCCCCCAATGCAAATACCTAACCAATGTATATACCTGTTCAGTTTGTTCTATACGTCGATATGTAGTATCCCAAGATTTTCTTTCCCTTATCACAATATTATATAAGTAATTATCTAGTTCAGTGCGATGTCATATAACTCAACCCTACAATTCCTCGGTTATTATTTTCGGCGTCATTCCTATCATTCGACTCGCCGTCAACTACTATTGAAATTTCGTATTCAATATTTCAATTCACTTTGAAAATTGAAAATTTTCGAAATTCAGAACTTGGATTGTGCATTGCCCTTGAGATTCGAAAAAGAAGAATAATTGAGAAACCAGAAATAAAATCGGTAAATCTGTGTCTGAGAAAAGTTTGAAAAACTGTTCAGGGGGTTGCTTCTAACTAAAGGGCTCATCCATATCACAATTCACGTTTTTCCGGACAAAAAAGGGCTTCTCCATTCTTATTGCAATTGGTTATATACCATAGTTATCTCCTCATACCTAAAAAACACCTCCCATACCTAACTTCAGTTGCGATATCATTGTTCGAAAACCTGTTTAAAAAAATTCACATTTTCAACCCATGGAACCGCCCTAAATTCTTTCGGTATCAGAGAAACGTTGAAGGCTGTCACATTTTTTGTCGAATGAAACGAATGCCAGCTCATCACATGATTTTCTGAGAATTACCTTTTGCTGAAAACTTAATGAAGGAAACTGAAAAATAACCGAAAATAATGGTTACGGTGTTGGTTAGCTGGCGTTTGTCTTATTCGACTCCCACAAATTTCATTTTATTCAAAACAATTTGGGCGGTTCAATTGCTCGATAACGATGATTTGTTGCCATTACTATTACAAGTCAAAAAACGCTGCAAATTATTACACAACGGTTTATTATTTTCTGTATAGATCGCCCATCTACAAAGATCCTAATGACATAAAATACCCACCTACCGCGAGGTTCACAATCATCTCTTGGCGACAATGAGTAGGTATACCTTCTTGTAATTATTATTATCGGATAGTTGTATCATTCATTCAATGAAATTCAGTAACTAAGGAAGCTTCTGAAAGTAAACAATAAACTTGGTTCGGTGGAATCCAAAGAAAGTTGCATTTGAACGGAGATTTTGCCTACTCAGGAAGAATTGTGATTCACACTCGTGTTTCTGCTCTTTTTTTCGTTCAACCCTTATGTCCTTACAAGAAGCGAACGGTTGGTCCTAAAACGCTCCGTGAGGTCTCATTCGACGCTAAAAATTGTGTTCTATTTTATATCGATGGAAGAAATATACCTTTCTATTTGAAATTTTCTAGCTAGGGCGTTTTGAAAATTTCATCCCCTATTTTCTACCCCTTAGAGAAGACTGACGGTAACGCCAAGCTTCGCGGCACAACTAGACCCCGAATGGGGCCGGTAAACCAAATTCCATTAACTTTGGTCTATGGTAACTAAGGAAAGTGCCGCGTACGGCGGACGGCGGACGGACGGATTTTTTTTAATTCAATTTTTGGATTCTACGTATCTTGAAACGTAAAACTCAAATTTTGAGGGGGGTTAAAACTTTTTTTTTCGTGCCCGATTCCGAAGGTTCATTATTGAAAATAATAAACCAAAATTAACTGAAGGGTACCTAACCGTGGAGTAAAAAATATACCTACAGTGATGGAACTGAACTAATAAAAAATGTCAAACGTCTGCCAAAGTGGGTGTGACACATAGCTTCCTCGTATCCGTAAAATGATTGTACATATATAACATATATATATTTAAAAAAATCACCAAAAGGATTATTTGTACATGCACAATCCCTGAAAATTCCATCGAAATCGGATGGAAATTGTCGAAGTTATGAGAGCTTCACGTTTGCGCATGCGCAGTGGGTACCACTGATCCGATCTTGAGGAAACTCATAGGACATTATCGCATCTCCGATCCTCAACTTCATCTAAATCTGAGCGAAATAGGACCATTAGGTCGCGAGAAATTGATGTTTCGTAGATTTCACGTTTACGCATGCGCAGAGACTACCTTAGGTTGGCTGGTAATGAATTTCATAGGGGACCATCTACGGCCTAACCCGCGTAATCCCTGACAATGTCATCGAAATCGGATGGAAATTGTGGAAGTTATGCGTGTGGCAAGGATTCTGGGACAGGCAGACAGACACGAAACCAAAATTGGTCAGGAAGGTCTAAAACGTAAAACGCGAGTTGAAATTTTGATTTTGGAGGCAAACAATTTTTCACTTCTCGAAAGTGATAACAATGCTTCCGCTACTTTGGTAGACTCGGAAGCAAAAATGTCAATAACTTATTTATATCAATTACTCTCTGATTCAGTAGGTACAGTTTACGATCTTGTATTAGTTATATCCTTGTTGATAGGTAGGTAGGTAGGAACTCTACTTGAAGTAGGAAATTGAACTGTCAAAGCTGCTGCATTGATACTTACTTAATTTTGGAGCTGTAAGGATAGAGTGGTTGGCTATTTTGGCAGCGTAATATTTTTGGCCAAATAATAATTTTATGGATCGTCTAGGAGTCGTTGTGGTGAAGAGTGAGGTCTGCAGCAGCTCTTAAGCTCTGCAATAATCATGGTTTAAAATCCAAATTTCAATTTATTCTTATTTTGAACATGGAGTAGATAATAATGTACTTGCACATGAAATAATAGCAATGAAAGTAATTCTCCCGAGAAGAAGAAGAAGAACTCAGCAAATGTTATGATTTACGAACTTTTAGATGGATCCTGCGCTTTCATTTGCCATAAATAATATTCCCTACAGTCCGGAAGCTTACAAATCTTGTTACTGTTAATCGTGCAATACGATAAGAAGGTCCTTCTCCACAGTCTCGTAGGTACCTAGGTAGTGAGTCGTATTTTATTGTTTTTGGTTTTACCCACTTGCTTCATTGCAAACAGAGAATCCTGAAGCTCAAGGAAGATTCCTCCAAGTAGCACCTCTTTTGTTGTAGGTAATGATGTACTGAACTCGCAGAGTAACAGAAGAAGACTCCAAGGATATGAGCTCCCGTAGCATGCTGCCCTCTAGGTCTTCCTCCTTGAATCTCCCAGCGTTACCGACACCGCCTTGAGCTGTCGTTGTCGTTGTTATCAGTGAAACCGGCTTCCTGAAGTCCCGCATCAGACCCATAGATGGCGTGACAACCCGCACCTCACAAAGTAGTCAACAAAAATACCATGTGTTGCTCATGTGTTTTTCATCTTACCTACTCATATTATTTATGAGCAGCAATGATGAATTTTATTTGTTTAATATTCTGGAGACATTCGTACTTTTATGGAAGAATCACAAGGCAGAATCCGTCACAACTTACGCAACATACATGACTAATGAACACACAATTGGACTACACCATGCAGGCAGGACTATGATGGGCGAACAAGAAGACTACACCGTACCCCAACACAAATTTATTTGAAGCTCTGCTATTCGAGAATTGGCTTTATCTGGTTTTCTGACATTATCTGGCTTCCAAATAACGCACGCAGAAAGTTTACGCTCACGGTCTCGAACCAGATTTACCTCCGTAAAAACATGTTCAACCTTAAAACTCCCGCGTATAGTAAATATATGTTGTGATTATAACATATGAGTATAACATACTCTAACGTAGCTCCACTTCCACTCGCGTCCCCAATTTTCAGCTTGACTCAGCAGCCTGAGCTGTTGAGGACGACAAGGGCGTGAAGGGTGGTGAGTGATGAAATATTAATTTAAAAAAATTGTTATTTTTCTATTATGTTGTTGGGGGGGACGATCTACCCCATAACATAATACTTATGAGGTAAATGAACTGAATCTACCACCAGGAATGAATCTTGGGGGTTTGGCTAAATATGTAGTTTTTGTTCCCAGTGCCTATTCTCTGGGAGGAAAAAAATTAAATAAAATTTATGAACCGATGTATCTTGATAAAAATCGGTGAAAAATAATGATGCATTGGAATTAAAATATCGATATTTTTACAATACCTAGCATAGCAGGTAGGAAGTGATTTGCACTTGCGACGGGACCGAAATAGTTGGGACGGCGCAGAAGGTCTTCCCTACCCGCAAGACCGATCACTCTTGCGGGTTTTGCATACCGCCGAGTACAATCACGAATCATAAAGTAGGTACCTGAACACTCAGTGTCTGAACTCAGTCTGAACACAGTGAGAGCTCTGTAGCAACTCGTACCAAGTATTTATATTTACAAAACATGAAGGTAGACTATTACGGAGGTACCTATTATTTTGTATGTGATGCATGTGGATGATGGATGAACGCGCAAACTACTGGACCGTTTTTGAGGTACCTACTGTTGGTTTATAATTTCAACAACGAACCTTTGGATTCGAGCACGCAATGTATTTGATTGCCCCCCTCCTCAAAATATGACGTTTTAAATTTCAAAGTACGTAGAAATCAAATTTTTTAAACATCCCGTACGCCGACCTTCGCACTTTGTTTGGACCAACATTAATGCAATGGGGGACTGCATGGTTATTTTTTATTTTGTGATTCGAGAGATCGTAAAGAGGGCTTCCCAAAAAGGTATATGAGGGGTATCCGATGATTGAAACTGAACGATAACGGGTCTTGTAATTTTAACCTAACTGATGTCACCCCCGCCTGCACAAGCGGGTCGCTCAGCTCCCATCTTTTGCGGAACCTAAATGACGTCACTCCAGCCTTCAACCCATTTTCTGGTCAAACCAGTCGTATTTTCAAGCTGAAAATTGTCACCAGGGAGTTTTCAAGGGCGCTGAGTCATATTTTGAGGTTCAAAATGCCAAATTCCTACAAATTTGGTATATAGGCCTCATTTGGGGTCAAGTTGGGCCCCGAAGCTTGGCATTACCGTCAGCCATCTCCATTATACTTCAATTAGGTACCTACATTATAATATTGAAAACTCCTACTTATTACACAAAACCATTACCATTTGACAAGACCTATGGTAGTTTGGGAGGAATATGCAACATCCCGGTAATTTGCCCCCTAGAAGCTACCCAGGTACAGGGACCAATCGTCAGGTCGTATCTTGCTAGTTTCTGGGTTAACAATTACCTATAGTTATAATCTTACTAACAGCTGGAAAACTCTTACCGCTATTTTCAGACCCCTACTGTGGAGAGGCATCATCGGGTCACATTTCCATCTGGATTTCTTAAAATTTCTTCCACTTTCGACGATCCTGGGAAATATAATCCCACGAAATTATTCGGTGTAATTCATGTCAGTTGCATATTGCCCTGTATTGAGGTTGTATCTACAACTCAGTCATTTTATATGGTTAGTGAATGGCTCCTACTGCACTATAACGGAGTAAGGGTATAGTAGCTACTTCAAACTAGATTGTTTGTTGAAATGATTCCAGGTCTTGTGCGATATTATTATATAGAGTAGTATGTAAGTACCCCGAACTACCCTATTATTATTTTTTTGTAGCTGATAACGTTGACGGCTTTAGTAATTTCATTATTATCATTTTTGAAAGATATACTGAGTAACTATTTACCTGTTTTTGTAACATATTCCAAAGTTTAAAACACTGTAAATTATTACACAGCGGTATATTTTTTTTCTATATCGACCATCCGCAAATATCTCATGGGGGTCTTGCGATCAGCAGAAACCCAATTTCTGTAATAAAACCTTTAACTGGTCCTAAAAGTCATCTGATCAATTTTCTCCACGTTTAGGAGAAGTGTATGCGAGTCCGTACGTATGTACGATTTCGAGGATTGGTTTCTACATGTCTGAGGGTGAGACCCTAAGAATTTCAGCCCTCCAGGTCAATTATTAGGGGGAGAAAATATTCCAATTAGGTAAAAAAACGTCGTTTTTAGCACATTTTTAGCCCAAGCTTCGGGGAACAACTAGACCAAGAATGGGGCTTGTGCACAGTGGCTCAAAATAGGGGTTTCCCGGACAAAGAAATCGTCCCCTTCAGTAATATAGAAAATTTTAATTAATAATAAATAAAAAATATAACATAATTAGGTAAAACAAATTTTAGATTATTTTAATTAGCTTCGATATCTTGGAAAAACCTGGAAAATGCACGATTATAACCCTGTGGAACTGCCCAAAATTGGTTTTGTATAAAATAAGAATTGAAAACCTGAGACTTCTGCGTCGAATGAGACCAACGCCAGCTAATCAACACAGTAGCCATAATTTTTGGCGATTTTCGAAAATTTCCGATTTTCTTGAATTTTTTAGTCGGGAACACAGAAAGAAATTGAGAAATTGGAAAACTTCGAAAAATCACCAAAAATCATGGGTACTGTGTTAGTGAGCTGGCGTTGGTCTCATTCGACGTGGGAGTCTCAGGTCTTCAATTCTTCTCTTACAAAAGTCCAATTTAGGGCAGTCCCAAGGTTAAAAAGGGAATTTTCAAGGTATTGTTCTATTTATGTATGTTCAAGGTATAATTATATGCGATATCATGGAAAAAGAAAAAGCTATTCAAGAAAGCTATTCAAGGGATAGAAACATGGGGTATATTCGAAATCAGCAGAAATTTTCCTATAAGACGGGAGGGAAGATTTTTAATTCCTCCTATTTGGAGCCACTGTGCGGTGTACCAAATTTCATTAATATCTGTCTATGGTAACTAAGCAAAGTCCCCCGTACGGCGCGGCGTACGGCGACGGCAGACGAACTTTTTTTGTTTAATTCGATTTTTGGATTGTACGTATCTTGAAACGTAGAACGTCAAATTTTGAGGTTCGTTGAAACAATTTCGTTTACTCTCAATTCCAATGGTTCATTATAGGTAGAAAATAAAAAACCAATGTTCAGTTAGAGGAAGCAAGCAGGTTTCCATCAACATCGGAGTCTCTCTATTTAATTAACACTCGTCAGTAATTCGAGAAGCCTCCATTACGTATAAGAACGCCACGTCTGTCTTGTTTATGTCCGTTTGTTACGGCCAAACCATCTCCAAATTGTAGGTTCTCGCCTCATCTTTTACGTGGAACATCCAACATCACCTGTGGCCGTATGAACAGCCTACAAACCTGTACTAGAGTCTCGTAGTCGTTCTTTTTTATTCTCTTTCGTGTTCTCTTCAGTCATCTGGTGAAGGTTGATGATTGGGTCAGAGGACCAGCAGTGATTCGGTGAGATTGTGTCAAGGTCCACGATGGAAGGTGAATGGACGTTCGGTTCATCCTTCGAGTCGATGGGAGCATCGGTCTTCAGCTTTCTACTGCAACTGGAAGCTGGGTATATTCAATAGAAGACTCTCTTCTCTCCACTCAGACCTCTCCAACTACTTACCTTCCGTAGTCCACCAAGAATCTAATATATAAAATTCTCGTGTCACAGTTTTCGTTGCCATAGGTACAGTTTTCGTTGTCATACGTTGCCTACTCCTCCAAAACGGCTTGACCGATTTTGATGAAATTTTTTGTGCTTATCCGGTATCTATGAGAATCGGCCAACATCTATTTTTCATCCCCTTAAATGTTAGGGGTAGTCCACCCCTAAATTTTTTTTATTTTTTAGACAAAATTTTTAATATCTATTTTTTTATGATACAACATACAAAAATACATACAATCCTCAATTTTCACCCTTCTACGATCAACCATTATTTTTTAATAAGGGCTCTGTCCCACTGTCACGCGAGCGAAGCGAGCATTTGGGATCTGGACAACCAACCGTCTAGAAATCCGGCCGTCTAGAAGTAACCGGTTAGAGATCATTCATATATATGGCAAAACAACGTTTGCCGGGTCAGCTAGTAATTGTATAATATTCACCTATCTACTTTTGGATGTTAACTATTTATACATTTTCAACTACTCCTACTACAGCTCAATTAAGTAGTTAACAACTGAACCCTACACATTGTACCTTTTTGTAAGCTCTTTGGTTGCCCTAGAAGGAATGGATATCCTTTTTCTAATTCTTCAAAATTTTAGGTCTAATGGAGAGCTTTCTAAAAGGGTACAACATGATGTGTCCGAAATGAACAGAAGAGGGCGAAAAGGGAAACGAAAAAGCGTGTGACGTCATCTGGTATTATTTATTTGCCTTCTCGCTCATGGGAACATAACTTACATGGGAACTGTTTGAGAGGGAGATACGTACCAGGTGACGTCGAGTGGTTTTTCTTTAGATTATTCCAGCCAAACTTCTCGAATTTTGGGGCTGAAAATTGAGATTCAGAAATATTTGAAGGTGCTGAATCCGATTCTGAGGTCACACAGTGGTCCGAAATAGGAATGCTAAGCGAAAAAACTATTTGAAAGGCTGTTCTGATAAGTAATTCCACGCTTATTCCGAATGTACCTACCATAATATTCCTAAGTTTACGATTGTAATTAACACCAAAAACCTCAACAAACACGTGTTTTGACCCTGAATTTAAAAAAATAAATTCCACACTAAAATCGGAGGGTAGTTGGGGGCTGACTCGGAACCTATGAACTTTATCATGGTTGGATCAGCAATAGCTACTGCAAAAATTAAATTTGTTGTTCATTGCGATAACTCCGGTACTATTCTACCAATGTCGCTGAAATGTGCACTAACTGATTCTATACGTGTATGTTACCAAAGTGAGGAAGCTATACTGCCCACCCAAATTGGCAGACGTTTTTTATTGAACGTAGTCTTATTTCGAGTTAGCTAGTTGTTCCCCACGATATGTAATATGTGTCATTCCAGACGATATCGACACTCAAATCTGTTGTGCCAAGTTGGGTGGGCAGCATAGCTTCCTCACTTTGGTAACATACACGTATAGAATCAGTGAACATTTCAGCGACATTGGTAGAATAGTTCCGGAGTTACCCTCATGAAAACAAATATAAATGTCATATAAAAATATAAATGTCAGTAATATGAAAAGGAAATTTCGTTGCCCCAAATTTGCGGAGACTCTTGAGTGGTTGAATTTGGAAAAATAAGGGTAAAAAAATGTATTTTTTGAGATTTTTGGTGTAAATTACCAACTTGAACTAAGGAACATGAATTATGATTACGTTCAGAATCAGCGCGAATTCGCTATTGAAATCGCCTAATATATCTGTTAAAATGATTCGTTGCAAATTCGCTCATACATAGATCATTCTGGAACTAGAACTTCAAATGGAACTAGAATTTTGGATCTATCGAAATGTTTTTTTTTTTTTTCTTGCGAACGCGTAACAGTGACGGTTGTAAATAAAGAAGCGATTTGAATTGATTTTCAATACTTAGCTCCAGGGTTTGAAATTAACTCTTATTTTCATCTCAGAGCTCGAAAAAGTCATAATCCGATTTTTATGGAAAATTATTTATGCTCAAAACTATGTGTCTGATCCATCTCCCACCCTGATTCGACCGAAGGTCAATTCTGAGTACTTCAACTGAAGACAATAATGAAACTCATAAATGAGAGTTATTTTCAATTTTCAATTTAAAGATCAGGAATGAAAGTTATTTGTTGATTTTTTATTTTTTGTAACGAAAAATATAATTAATTTTTGGTTTATT
>JAEMON010000005.1:10864342-10875246 GCA_030264115.1 Lygus lineolaris
ATAGAAAATTCAACGCTGAATCCGAAAGTGTGGTCAAAAGTGAAAAACATTCGTTTCAAAGTGAAGAAATGTGGATTTTTATGGCAAAAAACGTGGTTTTCTGAAAAAACATTTAAAAAAAATCATATCTTGTGAACAGATTGAGATAGAAAGGTGCGGTTGGTGGCATTCTATTCCAATGTTTTTTTTCACTTCCGTCCTGAATCACCCTGTATATCTAGAATAGTTGAATAGCTGTACTATCTTGATAAAACCTCAAAAATGCACAATGTTGTTGTACATTGAATAACAAAAGAACCTACTCGTTGAGAGATTTTCTAGTCTCAAAATTAGACCGACACTGCTTCTGTAATGTATTTTACACTTTCCTAAAAGAGAAAATCCATAGTTGAACCAAGACAGTGAGCTCACAATCTAATCAGCTTTCCATGCAAATTAACGCTCGGGGAAGAAATGCAATTCAATCGATCGAAATTCGATGAGGGTCGCTGATTGGGATTTGCATTCCGGATCGCCACCGTACGGTCTCAGTGGTGACTAGTCGGCCTTCTTAACTTGATGAAAAATTTGATAAAAATACTGCTGATCCAATTATAGCGAAATATATATTAATTTTGGGTTGTTGCTGCTATTTTTGCTGAGTTCTGATACTGAGCGTATAAGTACCTTGTATGGTCAACAATGTTATTCATGATGGATTGCATGTCCTTATCTCGTACCCGATTTCTCATCTTTTAGTATACGTACTGGTAGAATAAGTTCATAATAGTTACCTATATAATATTAAAAGTTCAACAAGTTGGCCTGAAATCTTCGACTCCAAGGGCCCTTCTCTAGGGGAGACTCTGACTCCTTGACGTCCTTCTTCCACATAGGCATTCTTTCTGCCTCTATCATGCCTCTGCCTGGTATCATAAATATAATTGGTTTCGTCATTGATATAGTCATGTTGCTAATTCATGCTGACGATACATCTCTCACTAGTCTGATTCAGCTACGTGTACCTACCGGTAGTTACAATATCATCATCGGAGATCTCTCAGCCTGGATTATATTATCTCGAATAATGGGATAGAATCGAACCCACCACCCTCCTGCTGATTCAGTTATTTCTTTTCATATAATATTCTTAGAGTTCCTGACGGGAGATTATTAGTACGTGATGAAGAACTGCTGTGTTTCGTATCTATCACACAAATTTTTATATGCACGTAATAGAAAGTCATAGCGACGACCTTCCGCTTAAAATGAACCAGACATTCTTCTTTCCATTAAGCTATCGAAGCGTAGTAGAAGATCCTGTTTTTTGTGTCGTTTGTATTGGTTATCTCATACAGACGTCTCATTGCAGTCATTTTGGTTACGCAGGTTCTAGATTGTGTCTGTGTAGACTCTACATCTATGGTGTAATGTCTCTGCTATGTTAACAATGAATGTTTGCAACAAATCCCAAAAGCCATATTTCTACATTGTGAAGTCTCAGAAATGTTTTGGTGAGGTGGGACCCAAAAGCCTTGAGGCATTGTGATCTGTTTGAACCCAGTTTGAGACCTCTCTTAGATAATACTCAGTTGCATATATTCCAAAAAATAGAATTGTGCCGTGAATATGATTTGAAGTTCTGCCCAACTTATCTCTTCGAACGCATTTCCTATTAGTCCACATTTTCACCCGAGTTTACAACTTATAGAAGTGAATTTAATTTTATTAATTTTCTAGAAGGATATCCTAATGCATATCGAAGTTATGCGTGAATTCATGAAGAAATTAATCCACAAGCAGCGAGATTTTTCGCTACTATGATCATCGTTCTTCGCCAGTTTTTATCTGGTCTTGCATTTTCCCATTTTCGTCGAAACTCGCTCAAATTTGAAGTAAAGTCCACTGCAGGACTGTTGTACTACCTGCGCTTGGAATATATATTTGTCTTATGGGATAATTTTTAATGAATTTCCCGTCATCTAAGCCTTGTATGCCAAAAAATCATTTCTCTAGTTTAACGCTTGCCGTACCTATGTTTTTGGACTCCTTTTCACCCCAAATTTTACCGGAATCTTCAACAATTAAATTCTTCTGTGTAAC
Organism: Lygus lineolaris; assembly: GCA_030264115.1. Taxonomy (NCBI): domain Eukaryota; kingdom Metazoa; phylum Arthropoda; class Insecta; order Hemiptera; family Miridae; genus Lygus; species Lygus lineolaris. The sequence goes on from JAEMON010000005.1 coordinate 10,866,425, forward strand.
AGATATCCTCATCAGAGCTATCTCTCGTCCTGTAGGTGGACTGAAAGTTGCCGTGCTTGCCGTCATCATTACCTCTCGTCTTCCTCTCCCACGTTCCAAAATGTATCCAAAATTAAAGTACCGAACTGCCACAAAAATAATAAATTGAAGTGTGATAAATGTGGTGTGAGGCTCCATATGCTGGTACGAATTCTACTCCAAAAATAGTACGTTTGCTAACAAAACATGTTCGTTTCACACTCGGGAACCTAATGTATTGACTATAATATAGTGATACACAATATAGCAATAACCTGTATATTTTTTTGAAGTATACAACGCATTTCCTAAGTCTGGGTTTCACTCCTATTGTCTCATCCCAATGCACCCTACAGGGGTGCGGTCCTATATTTTCTACCCAAATGGACTACAAATTCGTAAGAAAAAAATTTTTGTGCCATTTAGGTCCCAAAGGTAATATAAATATAAAAAAAAAAGTTGTACCGAACCTGGTGCACATTTGGGAACTGGAGGGTTAAACTCTATAGGGATTTACCTGTGTCGTTTCGTCATAGCACATCCCGTCTATAATTACCTATAACATTTTGATACTGATTATTTATATCTGTGATCCCCTGAAAAATTTACCTTTCAGTTTCTTTTGTTCTTGAAATATTTGCGTTCGAGAATAAACGCCTATACTTACCGCAATGGTCTCATTTTCTTTGAGTTCATCTCCACCCTTCAAATTTTAAATTTTAGTTTTTTGGGTTCCATACCGTCACAGAATTTCCCGGGAAGAAAATTGGCAGTATTGTTAAACCTTATTTTTGCTCTCCTGAAAAATCGCAATTTCGCACTCATGATTTGAAGGTAGGTATAGATAACACTATTCGTTGGATCTTCCGTTCATTGTATCTGCGATCTCACGTCACTTGCATATTTGTAAACTCGGTTACGCCCAAAATCCTTCAGCCTATACAATGGAAATGACTCTCGCCCCCGAAGTGGGTCGGACGCCTAAATACATCCGAATAATACGCCACTTATCGGCCGAGAAGGAAAAAGAAATCTTCCTCCTATGAAACTGCTCCTTTGCCGACGAATTTCTCCAGTTATCGCGCATTAGCAAGTCACCTCTAATCTACTAATCATATTTGTCCCCGAAAAATATCCGATTTTTTTCCCCGTCATGTCACGAGAAATGTGTAGAATGAAAGTTGGTGCTGCATTATCGACTAGGAGATGCCGGACGAGATTTCTGATGGTAAGAATGATAGTTATGCTCATAGGAATTACGATTGTCATTGACCATAACTCACTCTAGAGATATGTGTAATTTAATTCAGTTAGTGCTTCAATCACGTAGAATGAATTCAATTTCCGAGCATTCTGTTTTGCGAATCGATTGAATAGAGTTGTTCAGGAATATGATTTGTGAAAAACGCAATATTATTTCTTTGAATAAAATTGAATTCCATACTTAGAGTTCAGGAAAATGAGTTGTGAAAAACGCAGTATTATTTCTTTGAATGAAATTGAATTCCACTTGGAGTCTCGACTCTATCGCAATAAGTAGTTTTCTATGGTATGTTAAAGCTTGTGACCTCAGTGACATCACACTGGACAGGGTTGTCCCCGCCATAAAGAGCGGTGCAATGACGTCTCACGAAGAAAACTACTTATCCTAAGAGAGTGCAGTTGCTTCGAAAATTGTCAGGAGAGATTGTATTTCATTCAAGAATATAAGATAAACACGCGGGCATCCCTTATTGACTACAGCGACAGAAGAATTTACTCTGTCATCCTCTTATTTCACCCAATACCGACGGTATTTCCTGGAGGAGCTAAAAATATCCGTGTTATTATAATTTTGAAGGGGATGAGGGATTTTAATATACAGCGAGTGAAAGTCATTTAGGTAGGTACCAGTTTAGAAATAACAGACAATTATGCAATTGCTGAGCTATTGTCACAGTTTCAAATTGTGGTTTATTATTTGCAATCTAGAGTTATTTATGCCATAGTTTAGTCATGCCATTTAGTTCTAGTAATCTAGTTATTTATGCCATATCAGCTCGAACGTTGAGGCCACAGTAATATAACCCAAATCAGGTAATATGAGAAGCCTTAGAAAGAATAAGAAGAAGAAGAAGAGCATATTATTTATTCTGTAGAATTTGGTGGATTAGAGATTTGTGATCTCAACCTGGAATGATATTGATTGACAATACTGCATTTCGGGATTAGATTCGTGCGCTCTCCGACATCATCTAGTTTTTGGGCTGTTTTCCCCGTAGATAAGCCCATTCAATTTTATTACTTTTCCCGCGTATCTTTTGCTTATGTAAATCATTAGGTATACCTATATTATAGTAGAAATACTATACAATAGTTGTCACAGTCTACCCAAGTCCAAATTTGAGAACATCAACTGTGAAGAAAACGAGGTACCTGTTTGTTTCATTAAGTCATACCAGTTGTAGTTAGCCCACTTCAGTGAACTACTGTATCCGCTGTGGTAGATTTTGATAGAATTTGTGACCTAATTTAGACACATAGGACTATCTATTTCATGGTTGAGCAAAAAATGGTTCCAAGAGAACACTTATTATTAACCAAGAAACATCATCACGAATATTATTAAAATCGATTTGTTGAATCAGCAGACTGAACTCTGTGGGTTCAAGTTTCTGGTATTACTGTTTCCTGATGGGAGTTAAAATTGTTTAGATAGGCCCTTACGTGATAATCGACTATTCAGTGCTTATGCTGGTCTGCTGAATGGAATGGGAGTCATAATACCAAAGGCGAACGAATGTTGGAACAAAATGTACAAAAGGACATTTATTTTCTAATAAATTAATACATACAAACAACGTTTCAACAACAAACACACAAACAACAACTCTTAGAGTTTACTCAAAACGTCGTCAAAGACAATAAGTTAAATTTGTTTTCTTTAAAAAAATCATTACAAAAGTAGGGTGGGAAATAAATTACAAGGTTGGATCGATTGGTGGGGGACTTACATAATATATGTACCTCGCAAGTACATATTTTGTGCAATTTATTGGGCGTTGGTGTCGACTGGGGCGTAGTCCGAAGGGGCTTGAGCGGAGTAGGCGAGATCGTGAGCTGCAGTCATGCTCCTTCTGTAGGGGCCGCTACCGCCAGAGTACGAGTTGGACCATCCTTGGCTACCACCGCCAGCAGACCAGTCGCTCACTGGGGCCTAAATTAAAAGGAGATGTGGTATTTAGTTCAGTTTTATGCACAGATCATGATATCAAGCCTAGTTAGACTGCATGGTGGAATCGAGTGCACACAAAATAAGTAGTTTATCAACAAGAACGGACAAGGCGTCTCTCTTGTATAAGGAGAGATAGAAATACAGCGCTCCAAGTCACTCATTCAGAAGAAGAAAAGAAGATCAAATCAGTACAATACATCCTGAACCCAATGGCGAGAGAAGAATGCATTCTAAATTACCTACCAATATACCTAGTCGATACCTACCCAGATGATGATTATTTGGGATTGGTTCAATTAGGGGTCCCCTTTTAGGTAAGAAAGTCAGCTCTTCGGCAAGATTTGGCTGACCTTGTTCTTGAGAGCATGATAATGTTATAATACAACACCTCAGAAACAGCAAGAATCAACAAGTAACCTTGATTGTCAGGATTCGATCAGTTCTTCCGAATCAAATTTATTATTATCTTTTCATTTATAAGCTCACCTTGGAGAAGCTGCTGAGTCCAGCGCCGGCACCGCCTGAGAAGAATTTCTGGAAAGCGATGATTGCAGCGATGACAAGGGCGAGTTTTCCGACGAAGAGAGCCTTGATGGCCATGAGACCGATGGCACCCAGAGCGAGAGGCAGGAGGGTCACCAGCTTGGCACCAATGAGCATCACAATGGGGAGGATTTTCTTCTTCAGCTTAGCGCGTCCTGATTCAGACAACACCGAGTTATGTCAGATGATAAGTCAGAAAAAAAACATCAATAGTAGAAGCATAATCACCGAAAAACTAAGGTAATAAGGCAAAGAAAGGTTAATATTATTTAAAATTAAAACATTTCCTATTTTCTAGGTTTTAACGTTAGTTTTTTTTAAATTTATTTTCTGTTGGGTTTAGTCTTGCAATGTAATGGTCAGTGTTCTTCTTCCACTCTTTTATAAGGTATGACTTGAAGGACATTAAAGATTATGTTGGAGGAAGATCACAAAAATAGCAGGAAATAGGACGGACGTAAGACTGGACTGTGTATAATTTATGGAGTTACACGGAAAAAACGGCTACAATTAGCTAAAATGGACCATTTATTGGAGAGGAATTTATTTTCGTCTGTTATCCTCAATTTGTATTGCGGTGTAATGAGATCAGGTTGAAACGGGATCTCCATGGGTATCCGCAGCATATAATGTGAAAAGAATCACTTCGAATGATGATCAAATGAAGATGTAAAAGAAGTCGTTCCATGACAAACCAAATAGAGAAAGCTTCCTGTTTTCTTGGAGTCAGTCAAAACTTGGGTACCAACTGTCATTCAAACGTCATAAAAGTGAAATTATACCACTTGATATAAGTACCTCAAACAGCTGCGCCACCTGAATATTTATGGATTCATACAATCATATCGTGAATTTGATTATTTCTATCCACTTTCTTTGAAATCGTTGTCCTACGTGCGAACAATCTCGTCACCTCCATCAGGTTTCTGCTAGTTCGCATAAATTACTGAGAAGTGAACACATTCATAGGGGAGAGAGTAGGGAAGCTATTTGTGACAAACGGTTTTGTGCGACCTACGACAGATCGGAAGAAAAAAGGATGTTGAATGCCAGCAAAGCAGTAGGTGTGTCAACGACTTAAACGGTTGGTTAGGAGAAGAAAGCGATCTTCGAATATTCCATCTAGTTGTTAAAATCCAACAAGATTCTTCCAGAAAACAATGAGTCATCGCTTTCTAACACGAGATTGAATGTTCATCGTGAGTATTGTATTGGAAACGTTTTTGTTTTTTTCCTTAATTTTGGCTGGGATTATATTTATATGCCATAAAATGTTGAAAAATAATGTGTTATACATTTACCATCAATCTGTCACTTGAAAATACTTCATTAACAAAATTAACTAATCCTCCACCATCCACGGCGAAGAGGCGTTCAAACTTGTACAAATGTATCTACAGGGTCGAAGAGAGGGTGCCAGTACATGACATGCCAGAACCCGCTGACTATAGTACACTTTTCTGATAGGTGACCTAGTCTGGGTAGTAGAGGTATTGCCAGTAGATACCCCTAGAGACTATTTACTAACCCACTAGCTTATCCCCTCTCTTCAATTTCCTACTGGCTTATCCCACTAGCCTCATCTAAACAAGCGGACAAGTAAACTATTACGTCAGTTCTAGTCCTAGTACCCATCCAGGTTCTTCAGTTGTTTTTTATGCTCTTGGTTAAAATTTTGGTTAATTTTTTTGATCGCCTGTTAATCCATTTTCTCACCTACATCTCCTCTGATGCAGCATCTTCCTATTCAAGGACATTTGCTAGTTCTTATTGCAACAGATTCATCACCTATATCAACTTTTTTTGAATTTACAAATAACTTCATATAACTTCTAATAACTTCCTCTCAACGATACATAACTTCAAACTTCCTACTAACCTAAAATCCACAGGTGGGGTAGTATTAATATATACAAGCCCGTGTAAATAGCATTTGCTCTCCCGTTGTTGAACGAAAAAAGTCAAAGTTGGCCATCTTCAATGTTTGTGCTGAAATTTCCAGATTCGTACTATTGTACCGAAATTTCTGCATTCTGTGAGGGATCCCCAATCACGTTTTGCAAATCAGCTGAGTTAACAATGCTCATTCTTCCTTATCCGTCACGACACATTAAACTGTTTAACGAAGTTTGAAAAGACCGTTGATAAGAAGATCCTTGTTAGTGCTGGATTACCTCCCAAGAACATCTAACAGATTTTTAGGTATTGTTTACAGTTTCTCCATTATTCTCCTTATTGGCACCGAACCGAAATGAATGCTGAGGGTTTCATTTTCCAATTATTTACAATGCCCACATTGGATGAAATGATTGGAAGACGCTAAGTAAGCGAAATAACAGAAGAATATACGCATAGGTCCGTTCCTGAGCCTATCCAAATCATGTCTCCTACGAGTATTTCGTATGGAATCACTTCGGTATCCTTCAGAATCCACACTCATAAAGCGGTGCAGATAACTGCTAATAAACTTAGATGGAGGCAAGAAGTTTAATTGAAGATGCGAACCAACCCTTATGATAGTGTTGTACCATTTTATTACCCTCATCGGAATGAACTGAAATATTCATTGGACAGAAATATTGCATGCTAGCGAAAACTAACCCACCGTGAAACCTAGTTCCTAATCTCAGGATACGAATATAATGGATCGTAAAGTTTCAACACACGGCAACGAATTGGCCCTTCGTTTCTCTCCACATCTCGAAAACTTTCTATCCTGATGAATCACCATCAGCGTGTGAGTGTGCCACCAGGTGAAATTTGGAGGAACTTCGAGGGAAAATAGGTGTACCATAGGAATTCATGGTTGATCCACAAAATAATAAACTATTCTAATGAAATTAGATTCGAGAGATGACGAAGATTCTGGAGCTCCTGCGATGTATAGGTAGTTGATTATACTAGCTTTTTGATGAATCATTGTTGACGTTTAGTGCTCCGAACCAACCGAATTTACGATGATTTGTTGAGAAATTTACTGTGCAATCAATTTACCTTCATCCAAAGCTCGCTGGAAGTTTTCAGGAGCACCTTCGGGCATCTTGATTTGGAGGGAGTGGGACTGAAGGAAACGGAGTGCTGAGTCGTAGGCGAGATCGACCAGGCGGCTGGATCTGAAACAATGCACGATTATTGAATTGCTGATGGATTTGATTGGCATGATGCGATGACCAGCTGTGTTCTACCAGTGGACATTGGTCAGAATGAAGGACGGTAAGAGGACAGACGTGATCAGTGGAGGATATTATAAGTATATTCCTACGTAATACGAGCACTACTAGTATCTATACCTCTTAACGTAGTAGTCTTCGTATAACGAGTAGTCTTCAGATAATTCCATGGAAAGAATATCTTTACAAAAAAAAAAAAAAAAACTCACCTCTCTTCAGCGTTCTCGGGAAGAGACTCTTCAATCTGTTCCGGGGTCATCAGAGCACGTCCGGCTCTGAAGTCATTCTCCTTCACCAATGTCACACCTACAACCAATGAAAATACTTCATAATTAATTTTTCTTCGTGATTTTCATTTACCAATCATTATTTCATATAAGTGAGCCCAATACGGAATGTAGAAAAAGAAAAATAGATTATTGATAGGAAAAGAAAAGAATTTCCGCTCGAAGATTCAAAGAAAAATTATGAGAGGCGACATAGTTATAAGGTCATCGATCATCCATAATCAACATTTTGTTCTGGTTTATACTGAATCGGGGTTCTAATTCATTCCACGAGGTAGTTTGCACATTGAGATTGATGGGAATACGTATTTGGTTGTCGAAAAATTGTGGATTTTAATCGGTGGGGCCCGACGAGGGAGCAGGAATTTGACTTTTGTATCCAGCGATGATGAACCCACTGCGCCGAAGACCAGCTCGAGGAAGAACCAAATCGGCCAAGTTTTGTCGTGTTTTCGGAATCAGTGATTCTTTAATTTTCACACGACAAATTTCAGGATAACTTGTGCGATTGAGTGGTATGCATCCGAAAGCCCCAAGATAGGAATTCCTTAAGCTTCGTTTCAAGTTTCTAGTGCCTATCGATACTTACCTTGAGTTAGGTATGAGGAGTACTTAACATAAACCACATACCTAGGTAATTATTATGAATGTGTTGTATAACAGCACGATTGTTAGGAAGTCAGGGATTCAGGTACCTATCTATCTACTCAGATTATTACTTAGATCATCCACAATCTATCCAAACCCCCATCGCAGGGCCACAACCTTCCAATGCATTGATCGTTGACAAGGCGTCCAGAAAATTGGGCATCACCCTTTACCCTCGTGCCAAAGTTTAGCCTATTATGAACCGGAGCCTATTCTCTGAACCGGAGAACTCGGTGGATATTCTAAGTGAAGTATTCAAACCGCTTCACTTTAAAGTCACTGATGAATCCACGACACAGAGGACATTTTATGTAAAATGCTCTTTAATCTGACTTGCAACGAAAACAAAAATGAAGTAGAATTTCGCTCTTAGGAGATCCATGTAAACAAGACGCCTTCATCTTCAGAGTCGATGACCTCTCCCTGCACGCGGAACTCCGTCCGGTCGGGCCAGCCTCACGTCTGTGGCCCCGATATGACTCAGTCTGCTGTTATTACGTCACATTCACTACCAGAGGTTTTACTTTCTGACCCGGTTTCAATCTCCCACGTCTTCTGTTAGCAAGTTTGCCTTTCGCTTTCTTATTGAAAACCCGGGTATGAATCGTCCGAAAGCTTTTGTCACCTGATGAAGCTTTACCAGAATCTACCGGCATCGCCATAAAAAGAATACCTTTCAGTGAAGCTCCCCCAGGATACTGTTGTGGCTTCGTTTCAAATACCATCGTCCCATATCTCACGAAGGAAGTTTGATGATAAATGTCTTCTCAATTGTATGAAAAAACCCTCTTCATATAAATCTTTAGCACACTACTTAAATATGCATCAAATAACACCTGTTATGCGTAACTATAACTTTTACTGATCTCTTCAAGATTTTTTGTTTCCACGGATTCCAGCTTGGCATTTGCTGTTGCTTTCGAATTTTTTTCATAACTTCCA
>JAEMON010000005.1:10927388-10939866 GCA_030264115.1 Lygus lineolaris
ATTCGGGTCCGGGTGATTCTCTATTTCGTTTTGAACCGGGTGTCAAAATCCCGTCCCCCATGAACCAAGATCTATTAGATTGCAAAAACAACACTGAAGTGGTCAACTAGATGGCATTTTGTAAGGCGTTTTGAAGTCGAACCGGTGCTATCACTTTCAATACCTATACCTCAGACAGCTCGACAGGTGCGTACTTCGCAGATCCCGGTCCCTTGTTGCAAGTTAGTGAGTGAGGGAGAAATTAAACTGACGACAACAACAAACTACTACCTCCCTTACTTAGTTTATTTTTATTCCGTTTGTTTTTTCACGAAGAAACAGTTTTCGTACGGAGTTCCACAACCACAACAAACTGGGATTTGGCTGGTCCGGTAACCAGTAGGCAGGTAACAAGTTAGCGAACGTGGAAGTAAATATTTCTGCCTCCATGCAAACGTCACAAGTCGTAGGACGTTTTGTCCAACATTCAGTTTTTCCGTGTCCCCACTCGATCCGGGCAATCTCAAGCGCGGGAGGCAGGGAAGGTTAGGATGCTGTAGCAGGTATACGGAGGTTACCGCCGACACCACATTCAACACGTAATACCGTACCTTCTGCTGCGATTTTCGGTACCAGATCGGAGTTCCTCGCAATTTCCAGTTATCAGAAACGATGTCGAATAGATTGTACTCAACAATTTGCTAGAATCTGCAGGATGATCAAACTATGTTCACCAAAACTATGAACAAAAAGAGAGAGCTTAGTCAGACACAACTTTCTAGCACAAGCTCAGGCTCCCTTTGAGTCAATGTAATATAAATTCTTCGGCTTGAGTGTTTTGGATATCAAGACAACATTTATGACTTGAAAAAAGATAACGTTTGTGAGAACTACCCTACTTTTACCTACAAAGTCCTAATCATCCTCTCATTACCATTTTTCTTGGGATGTAAATTTTCTTGTGCTAATCTTCATCACATTGGAATCCCTAGAGCTGCCCCTGGTCAGTAAACAATTTGAAAGATCGAAATCACTACTTAACGGAAGAGAACAGGTCATTTGTTCCAACCCTAGATTTACACGTTTCCAGTTGAACTCTGGACACCAACAAGGAATATCGACACTTTTCCAACTGCAGACTCAACCCTTGTTTGACAAGGTTCCAACTGCAGACGACTCAATTCTAGTTTGAATATGTTCGAGTTGCACTATTGCACCATTTGTTTAACCTACCGTGTATATTAAACTACCATATTGCGTCACTGTTATAGTTATTCCAGTCCTTCTTACAGCTGTATAATTGTCAACACTCCCATCCCCGATCCAGCCCTTCCTAGCTCTTCTCTCGGCATGTAATGATTGGACTATCAAATGTAAAAAATATTGTGAGGTAAAAGATTTAGAAAAAATATCTCTAAAAAAGTGTGTTTCGATTGCTCCTGTATTTCCCAATACTACGTTCAGCTGTTTTCTTCTTCACCTTCTTCCAGCCGAAGGAAAGTTTAGGATGCTCCCTGTAGATGTCGCGAGCTATCGCTCACCCTCAAGTTATCCCCCGCGTCTCTAGAGAGCGTGCGAGTCTCCAAACGATGATTCCAGAGTTCGGAGGAATGGTTTTCCACCCTGGATGAACAGGTTCAGCTAAAAATCGACGAAGTCAACAGAAAGAGTGAGAAGGGCTTAACTTTTTTTTTTTTTTACTTATACTTACCTAACTACTGTGGAGGCAAAACTGCTTATCCAGCTAAATTACGTCGTCTGAGAAGCAACATTGTGCACTGTGCTCCTCAACTTTTGCCTTTTAACATTACAAACAAAAAACTGCATTGCGCGTCTCCTGAAGAAAAAATTCCCAACATTGTGGATCACCTGAAGGAGGTATTGTCAACATTGTTCATCTACAATACTGGAAGAACAATAATTTTCAATTTTCAATATACCTACAAAAGTTTAAAACTCTTGGGTTAAAATATTTTTGGTGCGTTTTATAATATTATAGGGTTGTACACCGGGATGCACTTGGAACGCGTAGTAGGTACGGATATAAGAGCAGTGAATTAACCCAAACTCAAATCGCTCCTTACAGACCTGAAGATAATTACGAAATGTAGGAGGTGAGCGCATCTAGTGGGCATTCGTTCGTAATCAGGAAAATATTCATAACTGAGGAGGAGCTCAATCTATTCTGAATGAGGCTATTTATTTGTGATATAATTATCATCGCTCTCAGTTAGGCATTCGTTTCAATAAAATCCATGACAAGAGATGAGATATATGTATTGAAAATAAAAAATCGTAAAATAATTTTGAACATTATAATATTATCTTCACTTGTTATGAGTACTACTATTTAAAATTATGTTATCTCTCAGTTCCGGTTGAGTCCGAGGATCAACACACTCTTCACTTGGCTCTCCACTCTCTGCATGATAGGTGGAATTGTCGTTTCAATTTTTCCCAACTGCAAAAATTGTCACAACTTAATTTTAAAGATTATTTAGGCATATTATAAATCTTGGTTTTTAGCTCCCGATTCCTCTAAAAGTATCGGAAGCTCTGTTTTCAATTTTTTGAGTTTCCATTTTTCCATCCAATATTGAAATGTTTAGTCGCATTTTACTTGTCTGAATAGATTTGGGCCCGCATCTGTTTGGATACATGTGCCCTTGTCACACCCATAACTGCCACTATAATAACCAACAACAACATTTTAGCACCTCCAACGGGCCGAATATAGAACTCTGAAATATGGTTAGAATATAATGAGTAATGAGCAACATTAGGCTAATTAATCAATTATTCTTCCACGGAGTTGACTACATAAAAGTATTAATTTCACTTGGTGATAATCATTAGTAGTATTACTAAATAAATAATAGTTGATCAACTTTCTCACAACCGGAACGTCTTTTCTTCATACTCTGCATTCTCAAGATAGAAGCAGGAGCAGGTAACTCAGTATACGTTACAAAACGTTTATTCGATGCTAATTATCACTAGAGGCGCTTGATATCCAGTTGTAGGTAGGTTACCCAGCATACCCTTGAGTAGCTCCGTTCATTCAGTCGATGCTGTGCCATTGGTTGGGTAGTTTTGAATGTTTTGAAAATCGAGCTAAAATAGTCGATATGAGATGATACAGTCGATAAATCAGAATATCGGGACTTCAACTAGTCGATTGCTAAATATCGATATTTCAAATAGGAACAGTCGATATTCCGATATATCGGTATCGTATCGCCCATCTCTACTCTCCCCTCATTCAGACATCAGTCGATTTTGCGGGATCATAATTTCCATTTTCTTGAAGTCCAATTTCATGCTCTTCCATTATTTTTTTTTATCACTACCTGGATACTACAGCAACATGGTCGCGAACAATTTAACCCCCCCCTAAAATTCAAGGAAAGTACGTAGAATCCTAAAATCAAATTAAAACAAAATCCGTCCGTCCGCCGCCCACGGCACTTTGCTTAGTTACCTTGGACCAAAACCAAAATTAATGAAATTTGGTATGCCGGCTCCATTTGGGGTCTAGTTGTGCCCCCAAAGCATGGCATTACTGTCAGTCTTCTCTAAGGGGTGGCAAATATTTTGTGCAATTTCCAGAAATCCAAATAGGAAGGTACCTTATTGTTTTCCATCGATTTCAAATTAATAGATCAACATTTTTAGCATCGAATGAGACTTGTGGAGAATTTTAAGACCAAAAATTAGCTCCCTGTAAGGACTTAGGGTAGAAAAAAAAGAGCAGAAACACGAGTGTGAATCGTAAATCCTCCGAGTAGGCCAATTTCGCTTTCAAAGAGTAGCTGATCTATTGCAACTCTTTTTCCCATTTCACCGAGTCGAGTTTATTGTTTACCTCTATAGAAGCTTCTTTAACTACACAACAACGTTATGAAAGATCTACTACAACAACTCTTGGGTAATAATAATAATAATTAATAATCTACGATGAGGGGGTATTTACTAATATGGAAAAATGATGTATCATTGTGTAGTAAGTGAGCGTTTTATCCAACGTTTTCTCGTGGTTTCCACCTTAACCACTTACTCATCTCTCTCGTCACAACAATGAATCACGTAACAAAATTATCGATGGTGTCTCAGTGTGGGAGGAGTTGATAACGAGGGACGTTATCGTAATAAATTCGTATCATCAGTCAGTGTGTTCACAGTGAATGACGATGACGGAGTCAGGACGGACAGGCTCACTGGAGAGGACCTTGAGCGACGGTGGGGCCAGTTTCGTTCATGAAGAGTCGACAACTCAGGGTCGATGGAAACAATACTACACATGTTTCGTATGTAAGCTCAGTCTTCTTTAAAACATAATATTACGTGTACCTACCTATTCAATAGGTAGGTGCAATCAAGTTCGAAATACAGCTGATCCGTTTAATAATGTTAATGTGGTTTTGAGTAATGTACGAAAAGATTGTTGTTTGGTGTTCAGCGGTTTAGGTCACGACTATATAAAAAATAAAAATGTCAGGGGTTTCTATAAATATTCACGCACAAACCTAAGCCAATAAATTGCGAAGGATAAATATAATATATCCATTTCAGAATGTATCAGCGTGTAACATTGATCCTAACTTGTTTTTCTAAGTATATTTTTGATTATACTTACTATTATCAATGAATAGGCACATTACAGGTGATCGCAGCTTAGATTGGAAAGAGAAAGTTTACATATTTCAAACCAGTGGAAAGCATAATTCATACCTGCCTACTATGTAGGAAAAACTATCATTCCTCATTCATCTCATAACGGATATAACTTACCTGATTTTGGTTTATTATTTTCAATAATGAACCTTTGGAATCGAGCACGAAAAAAATTTTTTTTTAACCCCCCCTCAAAATTTGAGGTTTTACGTCTCAAGATACATACCTAGAATCCAAAAATCGAATTGAAAAAATCCGTCCGTACGGCGCCGTCCGCCGTACGCGGCACTTTCCTAAGTTACCATGGACCAAAATTAATGAAATTTGGTATACCGGCCCCATTCGGGGTCTAGTTGTGCCGCGAAGCTTTTCGTTAACGTCAGCCTTCTCTAATGGGTAGAAAATAGGGGATGCAATTTTCAAAACGCCCTAGCTCGAAAATTTCAAATAGGAAGGTATATTTTTTCCATCGATTTAAAATAGAACACAATTTTTAGCGTCGAATGAGACATCGCGGAGCATTATAGGACCAACCGTTTGCTCCCTGTAAGGACTTAAGGGTTGAACGAAAAAAAGAGCAGAAACACGAGTGTGAATCGCAATTCTTCCCGAGTAGGCAAAATCTCCGTTCAAATAACAGCTGTTCAAATGCAACTTTCTTTCGATTCCACCGAACCAAGTTGTTGTTTACTTTCAGAAGCTTCCTTAGTTACTGAATTTCATTAAGAATGAATGATACAACTCTCTGATAATAATATTTACAAGAAGGTACCTACTCATTGTCGCCAAGAGATGATTGTGAACCTCGCGGTAGGTGGGTATTTTATGTCAATAGGATCTTTGTGGATGGGTGATCTATACAGAAAATAATAAACCGTTGTGTAATAATTTGCAGCGTTTTTAGAACTATGCGGCACCCTAATATTCTCCACATAATATTATATTTATGATGATTCCCAAAATATACAGCTACACCCACTAAGCCTGAAATGTATGGGGTCGTGTGAGACCATAGCGCCTAGTACTTCGTTAATTTATATGAGTTACCTACTTTTTGTAAACCAAATCATAACAAGGTACCGCAAGCTCAGTGGTAGTGGTTTGTCTGGATAGCGAGAGGTCCAGGGTTTGAGCCCTGGATGTCTCCCGATTTGTTTTCGTACTCCTTCTTCTGTATTTTGGCACCTGAACAAAAACAATATTGAGTACGATCGCACCTGCCCACCCGGCGACTGTTGTTAAACCTGTAGTTAGTTGAATCCTATTGATTCTGATACGGTGAATAATTAGCGAGTGCAGTGGTGACAACTAAGTTCAAAATAAGCTAGAAAAGGGACAGTTTATGGTGGGAGGTGGGGGGTCGTCTTAGTGCGGTCGTTTGGCTCTTCGCTATACCATCTCCCATGGGAAATGTTATCTCAGTGATAGAGTGTTCACCTAGATAGCGGAAAGTCCCGGGTTCGATTCCTGGCTAAACCTTGATTTTTTCCATTTCATTTCCTGTTCTTTCTTTTTTTCGCATGACAAGGTAGTTACTATAGGCTTTAGGGTGAAGCAATCACATCAATACTTTAGTTCCATAGGTTATCCTATTATTATATTATGTTTCAGTTGCAATGCTCTGCATGTCATCCGGCCTGAACCAAGGTTGGAGCTCACCCATGATCCAAATCCTAGAGACTGACGAGAGCCCCGTGGGGAAACTGGACAACACACAAATTGGCACTCTGCAATCTATCCCACAGTTTGCTGGTATAGCAGGTGTTGCTCTGGTTGTCATAATTTTGATTAGATTCGGCACAAAGACTAGTGGAAGACTTCAGGGCATCGTCTCCTTCATTGGCTGGCTTCTGGTGATTTTCGCCAACAACCTCCCCATGCTGCTCGTTGGCAGGTTCTTCACGAGCATGACCAATATTGGAGTTGATGTCGTCGCCTCTTTCTACTTATCAGAAATAGCGGACGACTGCAGAAGAGGAGCTATAATAGCTTTTGCGTTGTTTGCAATTACCGTCGGAAGCCTCTCAGCCACTGCTTTAGGCGTTGTTTGTTACAACTACAAGCTTTACAACAGCCTTTGCATCGTCCCATGTATCATGTTTCTTCTTCTTTGTCACTGGATTCCTGAATCACCTTCCCACCTTATTAGGACTGGTAAAACCGAAGAAGCTTGCCAAAGTTACATTTGGTTCCACGGCGTAAGCATGGATTCCGGTCAGCGATACGTAAGAAGAATGCAAGCATTTAAAAGAACAAAATTTAGGCCAAATGTTGTGCTAGAGGAGAAATCGAATCGTCGAGCAGTCCTAATTATGGGATTTATGATAGCATTTCCAAATTTATGTGGAACAAGTGTGATTAGTTCTTATACCAGTAAAATTTTCGAGATTGCCAAAGTCGATATGAAACCCAATCAATCAGCACTTTTATTGGCTTGCGTCGCCTTTCTTGCAGGTTTGGCTGGTGCACTTCTCATTGAAAGAGCTGGTAGAAGAATTCTAGTTATTTCGTCATTCATCGCTATGGCATTGGGACTCTACGCCATCACAGCTTACTTTATAATGGAAGATGGGGAGCTGATCCGTAAGAATCCACCACAATGGTTGATTTTCGCCGGAATGGCGTGCTTCTCATGCGGCTACACGATAGGAGTAAATGCTGTTGCTCAGACAATGGGTGCGGAACTGGTACCAGCTGGTGTCAAAGGGGTTGTTTGGATGTTTGCTGGTATCGGTGGACTCATCACGTCAGTGGTGACCGTACAACTATACACACTGATAACCAATCACATGCCGTACTATGTTAATTTCCTCCAAGAAGCAGTTTTTGCTACGGCAGCCGTCGTCATAGCTTGGTTCCTGATTCCTGAAACCAAAGGCAAATCCCTGGCTCATATCACGGCTGAACTCAAGGGTGAGAAGTACGATCCTGAATCCGAAGAACACTAAAGACTATGCCTGAAGACTTAAGATAGTTGATCGGAGCTACTCACCGAATAGAGTCGGGTGTTGGGGCGCATGAGTCTTGAGAAGCACACATAAATTCCTCTACTAAATGGGAAAACCATGCGATGCACAGGATAGATTGATGGTCAGTTGATCTGTACGTTGTGCATAAGATCATACCACCTAAATGTCGATTACTAGGGGGAAAGCACCAGTTATTGGACGGGGTCCAGTTACTGGACACTTCGTCGTATTGTTCTAATTAATAGGCGTTCTGGCAGGAGTTTGTTCTCGAACCATTTTTTCGTAGTTAGGGCAACTATCTTAGAATGCGTCGTGTGCATTGCAACTACTACCGCATTCTTTTTCCACGTTCAGTGCAGTGTGAAAGTTTGGAAGGTGAGGATCGGACCAGTTTCTTGTGAAATCTGTAAGGATTGGACTCTTGGTTATTAAGGTTTTTTGTCAATTTTGCATTAGTTTTATCATATCTATCTATCATATCTATGAGTGATTGTCACTTAGTCCAGTGATTTATCTTCCGATCTGTGATGAAAAATCTCTGTTTTATAGCTTTTTACATCTTATTACAGCGGTGTCCAATAACTGGAACAGGAAAATCGATATGTTCCCATTATTGGACGGGTGTCGAATAGGTAACTGCTGAATTGATTTTCCGTCATGTTCCATTTATTGGACGATGATGCAGAATCAAATTACCTCATTCTTCATGCATGTTATCCACTTTCTTCCGTGAATTTCTAATCTAAAATTTGTCGTACAGTAATGGGACATGTTAATTTTTACATCTCTTCAAGTGGGGTACATTTGCACTCTGGTGAGCAAAGCAAACTCAACTACGAGCTAATCTACACACTTCATTGCCATCCAATTATTTCATACGAACTTCACTGTATTTATGTAAAAACGATCGATTTTTCGATTTATGACCATCCTGTACACGAATCCTTCGAAGAACATTCGAAATTCTAACTCCTCCAGGAGTAGACATTTCTGCAAACCGCAATAGTCAACCAAAATGGTCCAGAAAATCTGAATAACATGGTCCGAAAAATCTGAAAATTCTATGGTGATTCTGGGTAGGGCCCTTGTTGGTCTCGTATGAATTTCATCGCATTTCGATTATTATTAGAGAATGTGCATACGCAAAAAGTCAAAATGAACGAACCACCATAACCCACGAACCCATGGTTCAAATTGCTGAAATTCTGATGGCAGTTCAGGGGGAGGCCCATATGAATTGCATCACATTTGGATTATTAGAAGAGACTGCGCATGTGAAACTGGGTGAACCACCGAAATTCACCATCCAATAGTCCAAATTAGCTGAAATTTTTATGGTTTATAGCTCAATAATTGTAGGTACTATCATAGATAATTCAGGTCCCACTAGAATTTCGTGACATTTGGAACAAAGCCACTTTGATGTTTTTGAAGTTATACTTCTTTGCGCCCGTTAGACACATTGGGACACATTGGGATTGTTGTGTTGGGATGGGATGTTGGTCGAGAAACCGCGTCACGCTGAAAAGGAAGAACACATTTTAAAGAACTTTTTTGTCTGCTTCTCCCCTCGAGGATCCCGTTTTTTTGGACTCGTCCACGGATAGACCGGCGGCCTCCCCGACGGGACGTATTTTGAACTCTTCCACTTCACGCGGCCGAAGCATGTTGTTGGGGGAAGGCATATCACTCGATGTTTAGTTCGCCTCTGCCTCAACTCGCAGTTACCCCGCGCAACCGACCTTTTTATCGTTCGTATGTTTTGAACCGGGCTTTTCGTGTTGAATATCCGAATTTTCAACCCGTGTTTTCCAGTCTACGTGTACGTGAAACTGATCAGTGAATAGTTGAAATCATCATAGTGAATCGCGGAGGTATTAAAATTATGAATTTTATGATATTATTGAAGTTATACTACCATTGCGCCCTTTAGACACATTGGGACGGGATGTAGGTCGAAAAACCGCGTCACGCTCAAAAGGAAGAACACATTTTTAAGAACTTTTTTGTCTGCTTTTCCCCTCGAGGATCCCGTTTTTTGGACTCGTCCACGTCACGCTCAAAAGAATTTTACGTACGGCTTTTTCTGTGAGTTTTCATAGAAATATAGTTTTATGGTCGAAGTGAAAGTGTTCTGCGTAAAGTTCTTTCTATCTCCTTCGCTTGTACAGCTATCAAGACTTCTGTGGTACAAGAATTATGTGGTTTATAGCCTGTCTGTTTGTGTACGTGAGTGGGTGTATGAGAATGGCCAGAAGTATAACTTCCACCATCTGGTCCGACGCAGACCGATTTTTTTATCCTTCTATTCGTTCGTGTTGTTTTCGATTCTGGTATGAGAGAATGAGAACATGTACTTATGGTAAAAAATTCCTTGAATAACGTGTTTAAAAAATAGGTTTTTGGTGTGAATTACCATCTTAAAAATGAGAATATAATAAATATATACCATAAATTTTATGGTTTGTTCAGAAAAAAAGAGAATACCAATTTTGAATAGTAGGTACCTTATTAAACGAAGAGCATCGTAAAATAAGTATGGAGTACCTTGAAACGGACCTAATACTTTTTGCTGGTCACTTTGAAGTCATTACGAAAATGCTACTTCGATATTCTACTTCAGAGATATATGGTTTCACAGTTTAAATTGTCAAATCGCCATTATTAATGCCAAAGACCTATTTTACAAACTTCTATTGTTTGAAATACCTCTTCAACGAAAATTCAAGATTGCAAATGTGGGGACACAAATAACAGGATTTAGACAAATTTGATTGCACGTTTAATTGGTATTTTGCCTTTCTCATAACCATACTCTGAAGAAAATTGCATTTTTTTAAATGCTTATTCAGATTTTTTCATGATTATTAAACACAGTATCTACCTATTTATATCTGGGAATCATCAATATTCAGCAAGTGATCACGAGAAATTGCGTTTCACGATGTGTCCAATAACTGGTACATAGGTGTCCAATAGCTGGTACATGGTGTCCAATAACTGGTGCAAACGCGTTTTTTAGATTAGATTGTGAGATAAAAAATAAGATTTCATTTGATTCCGTATTCTAATTGTTCTAACCAATCCCCAATTTCCTGTAGAACGCTGTAAAAATTACAGTTGTCAGAAAAAATGAAATAGTGAATAACGAGATGCTTATGATAATATATATAAAAATTAAATCTCTACTCGTAACTATCTATTTAATAACACTTTCGAAACTTGAACATGGGAGCTCGATTTTCTGAACGTTTCGATCGTTGCGATATTCTTCGCCAATTTGATCTCCGTATTACTATCTAGCTAGCTGTATGTCTGTATCAATATTAATGACTGTATTTTTTCCTTCGAAATTTTTTTACAAAAGTATTGGTAAGTTCCTGGCCAGGTTATAGGTGCTGAGGATGTCGTATCTTCTCCCTTCGTCGTGAAATCGTCTTTCCTTAGAAATGTTGATCGTGAAAACATCACCAATGATTGTCGTGCACAATGGTTGTTGGTTACGAGCAGAATTTTGCTTTGTTGGAGATTTGGGTGAAACGATTTCGAAACATTTTCTGATGCCATGCTGTGTATGGCTGTGAGTGTGTGACCGCTCCTGTGACGGTGAGGTTTGCTAGTTATCATAATTTCCTCCATTCTAATAATCTGAGCACATATGAAACACCACTAACCTCATTGACCTCATTGAACAAAACATCTTCGTGTCAGGGCTTACTTAAGTGTGAGACAAAAATTTAATTATTCTTATCTGTACACACTGACATTTATGACATGATACATGTCAATCAATAAATATAATATATTATGAATTACATATCTCATCTCCAAGGTACATGAAATTTGCCTTCTGTAAAATTTCTTGTTAGCTTGAACGCTCTCGATTTGCGTATTGTGCGTTGCTAGTTTTCATTTGCAGGACCATGTAACATATCGGGCCGTGATATTAACCCACTTGCTCCCACGAAATGGTTGAAGTCATCTAGTCTACTATTAGTGAAGTTAGTTAGGCGTTAAGTCGGCCGGCTCAGTCACTTTCGACTGTCTTAACGATTTTTGTAAGCGGTGTATCTTCTCACTGAAAATATTTTCGTTTTTATTTTAAAGGAGCTCCAGATTCGAGTATTTGGTTTTGAGGGATTTTCCGGAGGTTTCAAAACTATTATTAAATGTCAATTCACATATATATAGCTTTTTATTAGACTCAGAACATTGCAGGATTGATATGTATTGTACTTACTCTCGTGACTACAACTACGTACTTACAATGAATGAACATTCTGGGATTATTTGTTTTCAAATTAAAAAACCACCTTGTACAGCCAAGTTATTTATTTGGGTAACGTTTCAACCCCTCATGATGTGGGTCCTAATCGTACCTTCTAAGTAGTGAACGGAATGAGATAAATTGCACAAGTGCAATAATTTATCTCAACTTCGTTCACTACTTAGAAGGTATGATTAGGACCCACATCATGAGGGGTTGAAACGTTACCCAAATAAATAACTTGGCTGTACAAGGTGGGTTTTTAATTTAAAAACAAAAATATACCCAGAATGATTAAAACACTCCAGCCGGGAAGATAACCCAACAACTCAATGAATGAAGATGATTGATAATATTGGTTATAATATTACCTAATGATGAAACATTTTCAACTTACAAACAGTTTCTACAATGCTTTATCCTCTGAACTAAAGAAAAATTGACAAAGTTACCTTATCGATTCCTTATCACGTGATCACTGTCTGATAAAATTGGAACCAGAAGAGACTCAACGATTTACCAGTCATTGAACAACAGTCCAATACCGGAGATCATCAAAGTTCTGGTTGAGAAACAATATAAAAAACGC
>JAEMON010000005.1:10939876-10954032 GCA_030264115.1 Lygus lineolaris
ATAAACCAAAATTACAACTTCTTCTCACCAACCGGAACCGTTGGAAGCTCCACCAATTATTAATTTTCTTCAAATAGGTGTAATTTGTTGTTCTTTCGATGTTCGTCATCATGTTCACTTCTGATCTGGGGGGGGACACAAGAAACAAAAGCAAGGGAGAGTGACCAAAAATCTTCACGGTCCTGCCGTGAGCAAGCAAGTTGATGAGATTAAGATGGAAAGGGCCGATAAACGCGGAACTGACCCAGTTGCCCGATTTTGAAGAGCAGGTTCAAAATCTCGAAAATATACGACGAAGCTCTCAGTCTTACTTACTATGAAAAGTTCCATTGGCATTGCAGAACTCAGGCTGCAATTTTCTCAAGCACAATTTTTTCCATTTCCATGTGATTTAGATGGAGTTTACGTAGGGTTAGGATTTGAACCCGTATTATTTAGAGTCTACACAAGCACAAACGTGTATTCCTGCAAACACCGCGGTTTCCTTCCCACAGAGCACCTATCTATGGTGATCAAAAATATTGGGTTCTGTACGACGCTACGGTAGCGGTAAAAAGGTGTTTTTCTTTCACACTGAATATCTAAAACTTTTATATTATTTGTAACAATCCACAATTTGGAATATGAGTGGAATGACCTGATATAGAGGTAAAAGATACTAGCCATTGATTTTCTAATACTAGGTGACCTAGAAGATAACTTCCGAACGAGTGGTTGATTTCTGAATAGTGTTATGATTAATGGTGGTGGTGACAACTATCAAAACGTGGGTACATCCTGTTGATTTCGCAGTTTATGAAAATATTATTGTTCTATGAACAGTATTTTCGTAATCCTAAGTTCTGTAATACCTAATGAAGAAGCTGTGACAGAGGTGGAGGGAGAGAAAATGAGGACTATCAATAAAATCAGTAAGAGGTATAATTTAAACACAAATATGAGCTTCATAAAAGAAACGTTAGTAGAATTGCATTTTTGCAATCCCAAGTTCTGCGATACCTAATGAAGAAGCTAAGACAATTGTGACGTACTTATATGATCGATTCGTGTCATTCGATATACCTATAGACATGTAAATAAATAAATCGTTATGAAATAATATCGAACTGGCTATGAAGCCGTATCTTCTCTCTCGTCTTTTAAACCTACCTGGTTTATAACTCTTATTACAAACATGGTGGAGGGAGAAGAAATGAGAGCTATCAATCAAATCAGTAGGATCTAGTATTTAAATAAGCACAAATATCAGCTCAAAATAGTTTGTAGAATTTATACCTACTAATTTTATAAAATAACACAATTTTTTTTAAAGTTGGTGGGGTTTGTACTAGAATTTATTATAGTATTTTCATGGAGGGAGGCATCCCAGAAGTTTCTGCTGTGGGAATCAAAATGTCTTTGGAAGCCTTTTCTCATACTTCGTAAAAAAGTGAAATTTCTTGGTTAGTAACATTTTTAGCAAAGAAATATTTTCAACTACAGTAGTTTTGCAACTTTTATTCGGTTATGACCATATAAATGCAAATAGCTTTTTGCAATCAGTGAACTGACGTCAAACAGGTAATAGACTTTTCGGCACCCTACCACTAACCTCATGGACCTCATCCAATCGTATGTACAAGTTAATCGAGGCAACAGACCCGTTCTCGTCAGATAGTGGAAGTTAAAAGCAACGTCAAGTGTGGTTTTTATTTTCACTTGGACAGATGAACGACGGGTAAGTTGGTTCTCCTGTCCAAGAAGTTGTTTCGCGTCTGTACGGCGAACCCCTCTCTCGACCATCACATCAAATTTTCATCCTCGATGGGCAGCTGATGACGTCCGCCAGGGCCGGAGTGGCACCGAACGAATATTCAACCTGAAATGGTTGCTTATTTTTAATTTAACCGTTAATCATCATCCATGTTTGGGTAGAAAAACAAAGGGAGGGCTTTTAAGTAAAAATATACTTTATTTACAGGTACTCGTGAATTTTAATAAATAACTTAGCCTAAAAATAAATACTTAAATAATTTATCATAAAAAATAAATATTTATGTAAAAAATGTACACAAGTTTACAAAGTGCTTGAATTGAGCAAATAGATACATTTGGCTGTATCACACGTGATGCACCCTAATCCTCAACAGGCAGTTACCAGGGTGCGTCTTCAGCCACATGATGAAAAAGTTCGGTTTCAGGTCGGTTCCCAAAAGTTTACAAGAGCCACATCTCTAAATTACAACGCAATGGAATTCGATCTGCGAAAATTTCGATCTTGTGGCTGTTTCCTCAATTAGTGGAAAGGACGCAGGATTCTTTCATATCAAAATTTCGGGTTGTTCGTTACACATTTTTTAAATTTTGTTGCAGTAAGGTTTTTATCAGGCATTTTGCCATTGATTCTCCAATTTGATATCCCGAATCGACAGTTTATTATTTGTCACGATTTAGTCTTTTTTCAGTCCGACGCCGACAGCAAATAATGCAAAGAAGAAACCAGCGAAACCTGTGGATGCTACAATCAGGATTAGACCACCGAGCAGGAGCGGAACTAGAGTGAAGAATTTGAGTTTGTAAGCTAAGAGAAGGGGCAGCATATACTTCCTTAGCTTTTTCAGGCCCTTGATTTTGTATTTCTTTACGCCTTTCCCTTTGTGGCCCTTTTGGTTGACAATCGTGGCGTCGTCGTCATCTTCGTGGTGATGGTGGTGGTGAATCGTGGTCGAGGCTGTGGGTTTGGTGCCCTTCTTCTTCTTCTTGTCGTGTTTTCGCTCGGCAGATTTGGAGGTTGAAACTTCTACGACGGCGACTTTGACGGGGGCCTTATGGTGTATCGCCTGCGACCTCTGCGTCGTCGAGCGGTGGGCTTCGTCTGAAACAAAAAATGATAAACATGTTATGACTTCATGTAGATATACATATCGACATGGATAAATATTGACTATATCAATATAAGTCCTTCTGGTATTGATAGATTTCAAGATACAGCTGGCGACATTCAGATGGCGAGCTGATAAAAATCATGACTTCATCTTGAATACAGGGTGGTCAATTGAATCGCCAATTTCATTTTGGTAAATACACCGGAACAATAAATTCGGCTAAACGGTATCCTGGCGACACTCAGATGGCGAGCTGATAAAAATCATGACTTCATCTTGAATACAGGGTGGTCAATTGAATCGCTAATTTCATTTTGGTAAATACACCGGAATAATAAATTCGGCTAAACGGTATCCCCCATGGTTTTTTCCGTTGAATTCAAAACAATCATATTTTGTGCACATGTACAATGCGCACTAAATTTGATATTTCAAATAAAAACTTTCTTTATTCCAGATTCAGACTCCACTTAAAATATCATGGGTCAATTTTTCTAATAACTAATCTGCCCCACGAATAACAGGTGGATGCTCCAAATTCCCATACGTTTCAGGTAACTACATTAAGCATAACCTTCGCCAACCATTAAACTGTTTTATGTGATATTGTTATCCTGTCTGTGCTATCTGTGCTATCTGTGCTAACCTGTCTGTTATCCTGTGTTACAATGTTACAATCATAGTGGAACGTATTGACCGATTAATTTCCATGAGGTTTTTTGCAAAACGATTCTGCCGTTTCTGGTTATAAATATAGGCGTGTAAATTCTAGCATTGACGAACAAGAAAGTGCTTTATCTCATTCAAAGCCCTCTCCTGTAGGTAATATTAGGTCATAAACCATTACTATAGTACTACATAAGTGGAAGATGGAATGAAGAGTCTGAATTGGGCAAACGACAAACGCCCATTAACTGTCGAAAATACCCTTGAAAATTGCATAACTCGTACAAGGGTGGTTCTTCCATATCGGTGTCAAAGGGGCGGTTTCTGATGACAGATCAAAGCATACGTTTAGAACGGGGCACAGGCGCAGAGTTATGGAATTGTCGACTGAAACAGGGGGGATTCCATCCGTTCTTTTGCCATAGATACCCTAAACATCTCGTCTTTCATTCTTGGTGGACCCCCATTATAATTCATCATCCAAAAGTGCGCGTGCAGTGGGGACTAGAAATCCACGAATCTTTAATGAAATAATATGATGATGCTTGAGAGAGGGTGGCAGAACTAGAAGTTGAACAGTAAATTGGAAATAAATCTAAGAAATCCCATTTTTACCCAGCATGAATTTGAGTATGTTTATCCATTGGACCTATCTAAATTATTTCAATCCCTCAACCGAGTCAACACAACTCCAGGAAGGTACTTTAGAGTATCAGTCTGTCCTCTCAAGAACGTTGTACAGATTATGTACTTCTTTATTTTGAATATGGAGGAGTCATGGGTGCCGCGGCTGTTATCTTGAATGATTATTACAATATATTACCTACGAGTATTTATGTTGAATCGATATCGATGACAACAAGTCCGTGTTTCTAGGCTATCTGTTCCAACACCGGCGTTACCGGGGTGACTCCCTTGTTACTATCCTCTTCATCGCTACCCATACCCAATAATCTCTGTAAGGATAGTAGTAGAGAGCGTTCCGGCGAACTTTCTTCTTTATACCACCACAAGATGGCAACGACCAAATCCGTTTCGGTGGATTTCGAAATTTTCGGTAAAGTCCAAGGCGTCTTTTTCCGAAAGTACACGCAAAAACGGGCCCTCAATTTGGGGCTCGGCGGTTTCGTCATGAACACGACCAAAGGCACCGTCGTTGGACGAATCGAAGGTGAACAGAGAAAAGTCAAAGACATGAAGCAGTGGTTGGAGAAGATCGGAAGCCCCAAATCCAGAATCGACAAAGCAGTATTTTCCGAAGAAAAGCCGATCCCTCGTGTCTCAGCAACCGGGTTTGTGATCAAACAAACTGCATGAAGAACATTGTGAGCATTATTCTATGTTTGACTCAATCGATTTGAAAAGTTTTCAACAATTTCACTAAGTTTCTCTATTCTCCGAATAAAAATTTTGCGTTATATGGAATAAGTGACACTATTTTTCGAAGTAGAACTGTTCACATTATATCAGAGGAATGCCGCCAAACCCAGATCGCTTGGGTGGACCCCTGCCAGAACTCTATCCCAGTATCTGAGTGGTTGGTAAGGGTTTGTTTGGGTATTCTTACAGCATAGTAAAGAACCAAAATGGGGTTTTTCATCGTTTTGCTTCTTCGTTTCAGCTTTTGGTTTATTTTATTTGTTATAATAATTTCGTAGAAAAAGTAAAAATCGTGAACAAATCAAGAATATCTCCCTCAGCATAGGTGTTAAATTTCGAAGGTGGACACGATCTCAGGTGATCAACATGATCACTTAAGGGTCGAATTTTTGATCATGGTGATTGACGTTCCCAAAATACGAAAACCACAGTGAGGCCGAGCTAGTCAACAAATGGTTCGAAATGTCCTAATTTGTTTTTTGTCGAGACATTTTACGGAATAACACTCCCTGAACCTTGGGAATTTCTTGTTCCTGGCTTCCTGAGCCTCTTCACTCATTTTTTCAATTGGAAGCAAGGCATTTAAAAAGATATCGGAGCTGAATATGAGCCGTCTGTCTATAAAGACGCGTCTTTGGTTGTGTTGACCGGTAGGTGATTTCTAAATCAAGTCACTCCACCAATACCTCAGACATGATTATTAGCCAACAGGATAATGGATTTCACATTATCATTTCATTGAAAGTCATAAGAATGCATGTTTTCTCTTAAATTAATTTACCTGCATCACGTACAGAAACATGAAAATACTGCAAACGCGATTGTTTGCGCACGATGTTTTTGAAATTCGCATTCTAGGGAACCCACAGAACACGTCTCTTATGGGTTCCGACACTAACCACGCACAATTTTGACAGATTATTCTCATTTTACTGCTCTAAGAGGTCTCCAATTACTAAAAAAATTGAAATGAGCAAATTTAAATTGTGAACGCAGTTTTTTCCGCACTGTTCGTATAAATTAGTTTCAGTCGTTGTTCAAGAAATATTTACAATACAGAGCTCAACCGAACGAAAAACAGGCGAATAAATAAGCATATAGCGAATGAAGCATAAACCCTCAACTGTCAACATGTCTGCAGTCCTTTAGGAAATTATTGATCAGTGTCCACATACATGTAGGCTAACACATCCACATAAAACAAATCGACCAGACGCTCATTAATTTTTTTGAGTTTCCGCCACTTTTTGGCACCACTGTGCGGCTGTTTACGAGAGGGAGGAGGATAAGCTTCAGAAAAAGAGTCTTACATAAATTCGATTGTGCTTGAGAGATGATTGAATTTGTTCCCATATTTTCGAAACTTTTTTCGAGCAATTTCATCAGTTCACCAACGTTTCTGTGAGTGGGTTAATGACATTTTCTTATCACCTAGCCATTGACAAGAAGTTCCAATAAAGATTCATGAGTCTAGTGAAGTATTTCGAGTATTTTAAGGCAAAAAGAGATTCATGAGTCTAGTGTAGTATTTCGAGTATTTTAAGGTAAAAAGAAAGCATGACAAAGCCAGGAGTGAACCCATTTCATAGTGGACCCCTTGTGTGGGCTTGTCATGGAGGTCTTCGACACATGTTGATCTAGAAGTTGATAGGTACATCTACGAAGTTTTGTTTTTCAAAATTTACTCAATTTTCAACCAGTTTTTCATTTTAATTTATTAAATTTTCGTCATTTTTCAACCAAAACTGAGTACCTGTCTGATTTTAACGTACTGAACATTATGTCAAAATATAAAACTCATTTCACCGTTCCCATGATTTTTCCAATTTGACATTGTTTCCCCACTTCGACCCCAACCCAAGAAAATTTTTATGACCGACCTGGTTCTTGAGGTACAAACACCGCACAACTTGAGCCGTAGAACGCCGCAACCTGCTAACTCATCCACGTTTGAGACCACGAGAAGATATTTTAACATTCTTATTTTCGCCACCAATAAGTAGTGCTTTAAATATGGTGCATGGGTATTGTAGTTAATCGTTGAAGTAGGTCGGGAACGACTCAAATGTTTTTTAATAATTTTAGAAATGTGGAGAGAACAGTGAAAGAATGTAGCTCTGATGTTTCGAACCAACAATCTTCTGCGCTCTCCAAACATGGACGAAAGTACATAATGATTGTTCTTAAACCTTATCGTCTAGTTCACGAACTCCGACAAAACGAAGATCAAGCTGTATAAACCTTTCTTTTCATGTTTCTGGGACGGGGTTTTTCCCTCAGTCAAGTATAGTAGTGGATCTTTATCTTGGCAAAACCCAATTCAAATAATGCAAAATAGTTTCACGGAGGTGGGATACAGATGGGATAGTGGGAGCGCCACTATTATAATTATTTGACAACAAACTCGCACTGTCCACTATAAGACTGCCTAATTATAATTGATCGGAACTTCAGAACCACGCATGAACAAGCTGCAACGAGCTCAGATTCAGAGTTTTATGCCTCATAACGTATACTGAACGGTTTCCCTTTATAATCGCTTACAGTGAAGCTGTAAAGGAGATTTACGGCAAAATGAATCACTATATCACAGACACAACACGAACCCACTTGTAGCATCTATTTTCGTAAACCCTGATGTCTAGAAGAACTTCTAAATCATCATACTTTTAAATCGTCAACTGATACCAACGAGACTGACTAATGAAAGTGTACCTAATGATATTTATTGTATATTATTTCTGGGTTACTGATGGGTTAGGTATTGTATGTATCTTCATACACATGTATATACCATAATTATTGAGCTCAGGCTATCGGTCTATTTCTACCGTTCATTCAGCAAAGAAGTTGTATTTTTCAGAAAAGAACAAGGGGCATGCTGGGAAGAGAAGTTAATGTTATAGTACGTTGGATTTCAGTTTAGCCCTCTCAGGATGGGCACTTTTCTACCAGCAATGACTACAACGGGTTGCAGTGAAACTCAGCACGAACAGGTAACAATGAGAGGTTCAGGTACATCACCAACTAGAATTCGTGACCGACGACACGAAGTGGAAACCGATCGATGCTCTGCAGCTAACCACACCGGATTTCACCGTTGAAAACGTGCTATTAGCTCTGACGACAGAGTTCCTTCTTATTGTTAGTGCGGGTTTGTAGTCGGTTAGTGTTATGACAGTGACTCATGGTAAGTAATAGTAACGTTCCTAAATAATCTACCATGAGCTAGCGCTAGCACTGTTCAAAAATTTGATGAAGGCACCTTTTATGTATATAGGGTCATTCCATTCCGCAAATCGACAGATTTTGCTGACCCTCCGAGATTTTCGTTGGCAATTTTTTGCCGTTTTCTCCCATCTATTTGAAGACGGAAAATGGTTCTATTTTCAGTTACTATGTTCATGAATTTGTTGGTTACTCAAGCGATTTTTCAAGTAGTCATTTTCAAGTAGTAGATTTCCAAGCAAAATACTTGTTACACGAAACGAAAGAAAAATTATAATTTTATCTTACCAATAGAGGTAAAAATTCCCCCAAGGACTCATTTGAAAGAAGAGAATCCGTTCTTTGTCTTCCATGTCACGCATGTAAATTTTGAACTTGTCTTTCCTTCTCGAAGCCATTCACCAATAACTCACAAATTAATAAGTTTTCAGTTATTAAGAAAAATCAGGAACTTGACTTTCTCGTAAACATATTGACATTTTTGTTGGCTGAAAGTTGAAAATAATATAGGTGCAAACATAAAACTTGTTGCATTGGTTTTTTTTAGTATTGGTAGGCAATAGGTACCTAAGTCAATTCGGTTATACCTAAGACAATTTCACGAAGGCTTTGGAGGAAGGTTCGTCATCAACCACACAAACAGTGCTCTGCAATTGAACTTTGACACAATGAAAATTGCGCAAGATGTGAGAATTTTTTTCAGAAAATTTCAGGCGTGATATTTATTTCCGAAGCGCAAACAAACTTGATAAATTGAACAATAAATAGAGGGAGTACGCCTTTGCTACCCTACGCCCTTCCTTAGGGGTAAGGATGAAGAGGAGGTTGGGCGAGAGGGTCACGGAAAGGATAAAGGGAAGTGCACCGTTGCAGAGACCACCAATTCAAGGTATGTGCCGAGCAAGACGCTGGTGGTGACTGTTGACGCCACGGATTACTCCTGCTGAGATTCCTAAGTCCCGTAATTCCGTGGTACCTCGTCCACACCACACCCCACGCCAGGAAAGTCAGGGCTGCAACCCGGATTTTATTTGCCATTTCGTCATGTTATTGTGGTCTTTTCACTATTCAAAATGATGAGAGATATTCGATTCATTTTCATTTACTTACCATGACATTGGAGACCCACTGCCTCAGTGAGTGGATGATTTTTGTCAAAATAGTGATTTTCAACCAATAATTTTGTATGACAAAACAAACAAAAAAAGTGGAAATCTCGCTATAAGTAGAGTAGTTTGAAGCGTGATTCTGAATAAATTTCGTTTCCTCACCACCAAAGGTAAGAAGCAATGTATTTGTGAAATAAATTAAAAAATGTTGTCATCCAAAATCAAAATTGCCACATGCTTTCTAAGTTTCAGAGCTATCTGAACATAATTTTGGTTCCGCTTTTGGCGAGGTCTGTCTATCGGAATGTCTGTGGTCAACTCCTTGTCCTGGGCGAAACTATATAATTATGGGGTTCTGCGGTAATATTTTGATGACATTTTCAGAGATTGTGCGGATAGCCGTGACGGTCCCGTTTCAATTTCGTCCCCATAGGATAACTACTACCTAGTAGCGTGTGCTCATGCGCAAACGTGAATTTTCTGAAACTACAATTCCTCCGTACAATTCCGTTTTAGCGAATTTTCGAAGAAAATGAAGCTATTGCAATGGCTTAAACATTTTATAATATAAATTTTTGAGACCATTTTTTTAAGACAAATTTTTGAGACAATTTTTTGAGACAAATTTTTTCAGACCATTCTAAAACAATTCCTGAAATTTAACACTTTTTATATGTATATACGAGTATATATATTTATTTATATATTCTTTGATTTTAGAGAAAGCAAAAAGTGATAGCCACGGAAATGAAGAAAATATACGATTGGACACAATACCTCTATATTTCGGCGACTTGCCGTGATCACGAGTAGGAAGAGAATATTTATTTATATATTTATATATATATGTGTCATTCCAGACGATATCTGACCGAGGAATCGAGATAAAAAATTCAAAACAATTTTAAAATGTCAATAATATCATAACTAAGGATGAATTCGTTAGCCAGAATTTTTGGTGTACTCCAAGAGGTCAAATTTCGAAAATTTAGTTTCAGAAATCGCTAAAAAAAAACGTGTTTTTGAGGTTTTGGTGTGAATTTTCATCTTAAACATAGGAACATAATGGTATATTCGGAATCAGCCTGAAATTTCCTATAAGAATCACCCACCAAATTGGTTAAAATTATTCTTTGAAAATTCGCTCATCAACTCATGCTGCATGAATAGAACTTTTTTATATGTGATCATCGAAAATTAATTTAGTAATTTATAAAGAATTACATAAGTTTATTACTATATTGATTATGTAAAATAACTACGAGTATATGAATATAATATGCCTAATTATTTCTGTCATCAAATTATGAATAGTTGATTTATTTTACTGTATTTATGGGTGTATACATTGTAATGCCAAATAAAACAAAGGTTCATTATTGAAGATAATAAACCAAAATGTACATAAAAACCTATGCTACTCTTCTAAGGAGATGGGTATTTTAACATAACCGTGTATTTATATTAAAGAGAAAGAGTATCAACGCTTCACGCTGATACATTGTGACATGGATATGTCTTTTTGCTCTTGATGAATATTTTCTTTATGCTGACTGCTCGGGCATAAAAACAATGAAACCATGTCAAACATGTGTTGATATTTTCCTATACTTAAAAACAACAACAAGATCAAGAATACCCTACATCAATACCTCCCAACCAACTTTGATTATCGGTTGTTGGGTAACGCTTTTGACGGGACAAAATGTTGGATTGACCCCAGCGAAAAGACATACCCTATTCATGTCAAAATATAATAGATGTGATCGAAGCAGAACCGACAAAGAGTATACTGCTTCGGAGGCCAGATGCGCAAGATTGTGGTCTTGAAGAGTAGAACCTTTCTACTTGAACATGCGCAGTTGTAAGTGATTATTCCCTGAAGTAGAACATATTCAATTCATACACATGTCGATCCATATAATTGGAAGCAGCATTGATGGAAAAAGGAATAAATGTTATGATTGAGACTATGATTATTCCGGCTGGCAGGTGTTCATGGTCATGAGTCATGATTTCTTTCAGCTTCACTCTGAGTTACTTAGTAACTCGTATAAAAACCAACCAACCGTTGATTGTAAATCCTTGGTGTAAAGCGGGTGCCACTTATTACGTTAAACGTTATCAATAGGATCAGATAGTAGGGTGCGGTGCGGGGGTGATATGAATAGTAGAAAGATCTTGCAGGTATATCGGGCTAGAAGTCTCTGGAGGAGTTGAGAAAGCGTATGATCGGTGATCGGTCAAAGAAAGAAGAGGCATTCGTAGGTACGTCGATGCAGGCTCATGCTCCGAAAAAGTAGTACAAAAGAATAAAGCAGGTACTTTGATTCCTATTCGTTTCAAGCTTCCCGATGTGGAACGGGTAGCGTGTGCCCTTTTATTTTGGCCGTTCTCTTAGTTCCGCTGGCCTCTCGAGTCTTTATGGGTGGAATGCACGGCATACAATCCCATGAGAGTAGGTATTCAGATTTGGATAGTGGATCAGCGGCCTAAGAGCTGGCAGTTATAAGGCTCCATCCTCTTCCAAGACATTACCTCTCGGACTCCGGCGGACAGGAATTGATCACGACTATATCCCGTTTAACCTCTCTAAATAGGTAACTACAGGTTCCTAATAGCAAACCACGCCAAATCGTTCCTATCATGTTAGTAAAAAACTCATTTTTACTTTCCCCAGCCCACCTGAAGGTGTAAGGAAAGTATTGCTATTAAAAAAACCCCAATTTCTGAAACACAACCTTCAACTGGTCTTAGCCCGCGAGAGGTGAGCTTGACGCTCACCCCAATTTCAATTTTTGGGATATCTTCTGAACAGGGACTCCAATCCCCAAATCCCTCTAGGCATGTGTCAGGTAAGGTTTCCTGGTCATTATGAGGTCATTCACCGTTTAATCCGACCAACCATGATGAGGGGAAAGAGTTGGTGAGCGGAGCGCTCACCCAACACCAATGCCGTCCTTCACTTTTCCAATGAATACCACATTCGAAAAAGATTTTTTTCATTCCGTTTCAAATATCTTTCGACGACATCAGACGATCTGTGTTCCGTTTTGCAAGTACGAACGGTTTTCAAATATTTTCAAGTTCTTCTTTCTTCTATTTATTTATTTTTATCCGCGATGGACCATGGATTGATGCCAATGGAGGAACGAATTCGGCCATTTTTTCCTGTACCTAATTATTTATACATCTTTTTTGTGCAGTATATACGTGCATTTGCGTAAAAACATCTATTTCTTTCTCTCCTGAAAATGATTTAGCACATTATCTGAGAATTTAGACCTTCGAAGTTTTTGGTCGGTTGGAACAATAGGTATTACCCAACTTGCAAACGAAAATGTGGAGGAAACGAGAGGAGAGCACGCACATTTACCCCCCCCCCCCCCTCCCAGTAGTTGTTATTGGAATATTTGAGAGTATTCAAGGGGTTTGTGTCAGTAAGATTACTATTAGACAATTTATGTATGAGAATGTGGAGAAAAACGTAAGTGTAGCTCGTAAATTTATATAAATAGGTATTCATAAAAAAACATTTTTATCTACCCCCCTCTTAAACGTTTTGGTGAACAACCTGAGAATTTCCACTCAAAGTGTCAGGTCAGTAGGACGATTATAAGTTATAATAGTTGTTATAATTTTTAAGTTATTTTTAAAAAAATGTTGCGGAAAACTTTTGGTGAGCGCGTAGCTCACCCAACACCACAGGCCTCCATTTGAGGGGTGACACCTATCGCCGGTTAATCAACATCTGATTGATTTTCTCCACGTTTTGGAAAGGGTGTGTAAGTCCGTATGTATGTAGGAGAGAGTTTTTTTTAATATAGAAAAAAGTATACATAATATGTGTATGAACACGATTGCGGCCCCTATGAAAATGGTTAAAAAATTTCCGATTTTAAGGATTTGTTTCTACATGTTCGAGGATGAGACCCTCATCAGCCCTCTAGGTCAATTATTAGGGGGAGAAAATTTTCCAAATAGGTGAAAAAACGTCGTTTTTAGCCCATTTTTTAGCTTTTCTCCCAAACTGCTCTAAAAAATTCACAGGACTTACTCTTCTAACAAGTAGAAACAAGTTTAAACACCCCGCATCTCCACGAAAATATGTTGAGGGCCAAAATCAGCCTGAAAGGGTGAACAATTTGACATTGGAAGAAACAAAAATATTTAAAGCTCCCAAAACTGATACAAAACTTCCATTACCATAAAGTCCACTTCCATTAGAGTCTGAATAAAAGCTGCACAACATTATTTAAAAAAACGGTAATTTATTTATTTTTCCTACAGCAGGCATCTACTTAATACTTTTGTGTGGATCACTGTTGTTCTGTAGTAAATTTCGCTTAGGTACAATTTTTGTAGTTTGGAATCATGTTTCTTCTGCACAATTAGTTTGTGATCTGGATATGTGTATAGAGATACAGGTTACTTGCTGATCCGAACATGATCGGCTTGGAGGGGTATGAAACTCGACCTGCCAGTGCATGGAATATCAGTGCGGACAGCGAATCGTATATCTCCCGTGCTCAGAATCGATTTCTGGTAAATCCGTGTTTTCGTTATTCTGGACTATGATTTTTCAAAAATAAATTATTGAAAACTCCAATCCATTATCTTGGAGAGCAGAAGGATTCTAATAGAGTCTCTTTGAATGCTCTATCATACACTGCTCTCTCTTCAGAATGATTGCCTATCAATTTAATCGCGATTGAATCAGTATAGGAGGATTTTTTGAAAAGCGATGAGAACGTCAACATAATGTGGGTGGGCGTAAATATGTATTTTTTGAAGGACCACCCCCGATTGGGGGAAATTGTATTTATATAATACGGAAAACAAAATCTAATATGTAAAATTCTCGTGTCTCAGTTTTCGTTGCCATACTCCTCCGAAACGGCTTGACCGA